>MU779832.1:126383-145724 GCA_026770625.1 Nicotiana glauca | reverse complement strand
ATATATATATATATATATATATATATATATATATATATATATATATATATATATATATATATATATATTGGTCTTATGGAAGTCTTTGCACCATTCTACAAGCTCTTTTATGTCCTTTTTATAGCAACATTTCATAAGAGAATCAAAACCATCTTTTCTTCTTGCTCTATTCCTTTTCAAGAATTAATTTGGTGGGGATATACTTGAGGTAACTTTTATGAAAGTTGGCTAAAGTTTAGAGTCTTGTTCTCTTTTTTTATCACTTTCTATTATTCTTTGATGTGTTTAGTATACATTGGTAATAATGTCATTTGGTTTATTTCTTTGGAATTAATTTGTCCAAGAGACTGTGTATTTCATATAGTAATACGATACATGGGGAACTTCCATTTTATGGTATCAACTTGAATATATGCCTGGTTGAAATTGTCCTTGTCCACTGATGTTGAAATGTCTCTTATGTATTCATATTAAGATGTAAATGTCAATGTGGATTAGGAAGGGAAGAAAATACCTGTAAAAGTCACTTAAGGATGTTGATTAGGACAGTAGGAGAAGATGGTGTTTTCTAATTGGACAAATAGAAAGAGATATTCTATAGAATATGATTTTTCTAGTTAAATGGGCAATATTTGATTCTCATTTTGCATGTTCAAATATACAGATGTACCTCTATACAACCATAATAACAATAACAACTACGCCTCAATTCCAGACAAATTGCATTCTACTATGCTTAGGCTTATTGTTATCCTGGAACTTTAACTCTTCGTTTGATCCGGTTTCATGTTGCAGAAAAAATGGTGAAGATTTGTTGCATTGGAGCTGGATATGTTGGTGGACCAACAATGGCAGTCATAGCACTCAAGTGCCCTGCAATTGAAGTTGTTGTTGTTGATATAGCTGTTGTTCGTATCGCGGCCTGGAACAGTGATCAGCTGCCTATTTATGAGCCAGGACTTGAAGATGTTGTGAAACAATGCCGAGGAAAGAACCTTTTCTTCAGCACTGAAGTTGAGAAACATGTCTCAGAAGCAGACATCATCTTTGTTTCCGTTAACACACCAACGAAAACTCGAGGCCTTGGTGCTGGGAAAGCAGCAGATCTTACATACTAGGAAAGTGCTGCTCGAATGATAGCTGATGTATCGAAGAATGACAAGATTGTTGTTGAGAAGTCAACTGTTCCAGTGAAAACATCTGAGGCAATTGAGAAAATACTCACACATAACAGCAAAGGTATCAAGTATCAAATTCTTTCAAATACTGCTATATATTCAGGACCTTTTTAATCCGGATCGCGTTCTAATTGGAGGACGAGAAACCCCTGAGGGGCAAAAAGCAATCCAGGCTCTGAAGGCAGTTTATGCTCATTGGGTGCCTGAAGACAAAATCATATGCACCAATCTTTTGTCAGCTGAGCTGTCGAAGCTCGCTGCCAATGCCTTCTTGGCTCAGAGGATTTCATCAGTAAATGCAATGTCAGCTCGTTGTGAAGCCACTGGAGCTGATGTTGCACAGGTTTCCAATGCTATTGGTAAGGACAGTAGAATCGGACGCAAGTTCCTCAATGCCAGTGTTGGTTTTGGTGGTTCTTGTTTCCAGAAGGATATTCTCAACTTGGTTTATATATGTGAGTGCAATGGTCTCACAGAAGTTGCCAATTACTGGAAACAAGTGATTAAGGTGAATGACTACCAAAAGAGTCGGTTTGTTAACCGAGTAGTCTCCTCAATGTTCAACACAGTCTCAGGCAAGAAGATTGCTATTCTTGGATTTGCATTCAAGAAAGACACAGGTGACACTAGGGAGACTCCCGCGCTTGATGTGTGCAAAGGCTTATTGAGAGACAAAGCTCATTTTAGCATATATGATCCACAGGTCACTGAGGATCAAATCCAAAGGGATGTGTCAGTTAACAAGTATGATTGGGATCATCCAATTCATCTTCAGCCAATGAGCCCTACCGCGATGAAGCAGCTCAACGTTGTATGGGATGCTTATGAGGCCACAAAAGGCGCCCACGGTATCTGTGTTCTGACAGAATGGGATGAGTTCAAAACACTTGATTTCAAGAGGATTTATGATAACATGCAAAAGCCTGCATTTGTGTTTGATGGAAGAAATATTGTTCATGTGGAGAAGCTCAGAGAAATCGGCTTAAGGATATGCCTGCTGTGGCACAAGGAAGTCATCAGATTCCACTCCCCTTGAATATTCAAGGACTAAACATGAGAGCAAAACAAAAAAAATTCTATTCTTTTTCTTTTATATTCTAGCCTAGAACTGCTGTATCCTATTACCAGGGTTTAAAATGCCTATCTTTTTATTTCCTGTTATTTCAGTGTAATCCTCAGCAGCTCATTACATGATGTTATGATCACTTTATATTATAATAATTAATCTGACTTGTTTTGATCAGGTGGATCATTTCTTGTTGATATTCCATATTTATCAAAACTCTCTAAAATCTTTGCTACTGCAAGAACTGTTGTGAGATAGTAGCCTTTAATCTAAAGGGAGCTAGTAGTCAAATTTTGGGGCCCCTGCTACCACAAATTATGAAGTAGGCTCGACCACTTGGATCGACCTTAGGCAAGTACCCCTCCAAAGTGCAATAGAGGTCACCAACCTAGGCCATGAGCCTTATTGATCGCTCATTGACCCCGTCCAGGTATGTTTCCTAGTGTGCTCAGCCTATCTTTTATATCACTGCATTTACTCACTTCTCCTCTCCGCTTGCGGTGTGGGATGAACTACAAGTGAAAGAAGTCAAGTTGTAACAAAATATATTTCAATAATTATACTAATAGAAATGACGATAACAAGGAATCTTTACTATTTAATCTTAAAATTAATTACACTCCTCTTGACAACAAGTATATTTTTGCGTGAAAGCTAAAAATCTCACAAAACGTCTTCATGAGAATACCCCTTTCTATCGGCCTGTTTGGTCAAATTTCTTTTTGGCCAAATTTTTCTTTCTTTCTTTTTTTGGCAAAAAATACTTTTTTCCAAAGTTAAGGTGTTTGACCAAATTTTTAAAAGGAAAAATTTATTTTTTAACTAAAAGCATAAGCAATTTTTGAGAAGAAGGAAAAATAGTTTTTTCTTATAAGTGCTTTTTGAAAAGTACTTAATGATAAAAATTCCACTATAAGAACATTTTAAAAGTTTGGCCAAACATTAAAAGTGTTTTTCAAATTAATTAGTCAAACACAAATTGATTCTCACCAAAAATACTTTTTGAAAAATACTTTTAAAAAAAATATTTTTTAAAATAAGTTGATTTTAGAAGTTTCGCCAAACAAATTATATAACTACAGTGATAGAGGAAATGATGAAAGATTAAGGAGTCTGGGATTTTTTTTCATTTTATTTATATATATTTTTCTTCCATTATATGATTTATCTTCCTATATATATTTTTCATGTATTCTTCATGACGAGTCATTCCATTCAACCAAATATATTTAAGCACGTGAATTTCTAATGCGATTATTATTTTGGACTGATTAATCTGTAAGCTTAGGAATTAATATGTCCATTTAAAAATGAACGAACACTTGAACTTGGAATATGTACAACCACTACATGAGGGATGGCCCATTCTGAGCATGGGCCCGACACTTAGTTATAGAAATATTTCCTTAATTGTATTATTCTAGTTGTTTTATATGACCATTCATGTTAATTTAAATAATATATTTAACAATAAAAACTTCATATGCATCTTTATTCAATAAAATTATTACATTTTGGAGTTAACCATGTGCTTTTTAATTTTAATTTGTTGGAATTAAACATCAAGGAAAAACAAGTAAAGGCGTTGTGATAATCACCATTTTTATTCCGCCATATTGTATGGCCCCGCCAGAGTTGAAAGAGTTGAAATAATAGTTGCAGGACTAGCTTGATAAGGGCTTCACTAGACCTAGTGTCTCTCCCTGGGGTGCGCCGGTATTGTTTGTTAAGAAGAATGATGGATCGATGAGAATGTGTATTGATTATCGGTAGTTGAACAAGGTCACCATCAAGAACAAGCATCCATTGCCGAGGATTGATGATTTGTTTGACCAGCTTCAGGGTGCCAAAATATTTTCGAAGTTTGATTTGAGATATGGCTACCATCAGTTGAGGATTAGGGCATCCGATGTTCCTAAGACAGCTTTCCACACTCGGTACGGGCATTACGAGTTTTTAGTGATGTCATTTGGGTTGACAAATACTCCAGCAGCATTCATGGATTTGATGAACCGAGTGTTCAGGCCTTATTTGGATTCCTTCGTGATATTTTGATCTACTTTCGCAGCTGAGAGGAACATGAGCAGCATCTTCTAGTCATTCTTCAGACTTTGAGAGACAGTCAGTTGTATGCTAAGTTTAGAAGTGCGAGTTTTGGTTGAGTTCAGTTGCATTGGGCTACGTTGTATAAGCGGAGGGTATTCAGGTGGATCTGAAGAAGATAGAGACAGTCAAGAACAGGCCTCGGCCCACATCAGCTACTGAGATCCGGAGTTTCTTGGGTTTGGTGGGCTATTATCGTCGGTTTGTGGAAGGGTTTTTATCTATAGCAGTCTCGATGACCAGGTTGACCCACAAGGGTGCCCGTTTAGGTGGTCAGACAAGTGTGAGGCGAGCTTCCAGAAGATCAAGACATCTTTGACCACGGCGCTGGTGTTGGTATTGCCTACAGGTTCAGGGTCATATACAGTGTATTGTGATGTATCTCGTACTGGATTTGGTGCGATGTTGATGAAAAATGGAAAGGTTATTGCAAATGCTTCGCGGCAGTTGAAGATTTATGAGAATAATTATCCAGTTCATGATTTAGAGCTAGCGGCAGTTGTTCACGCACTGAAGATTTGGAGGCATTATTTATATGGCTTGTAATGTGAGGTGTTCGCGGATCACAAGAGTCTACAGTATTTATTCAAGGCAAAGGAGCTCAATTTGAGGCAGAGAAGGTGGTTGGAGTTACTAAAAGACTATGATATCACCATCTTGTATCATCCGGGAAAGGCCAATGTGGTAGTTGATGCTTTGAGTAGGAAGTCAGCTAGTATGGGCAGTCTTGCGTATATTCCTGTCGGTGAGAAACTGCTTGCTTTGGATGTTCAAGCTTTAGCCAATCAGTTCGTGAGGTTGGATGTTTCTAAGCCTAGCCGTGTGCTAGCTTGCACAGTCGCTCGTTCTTCATTATTTGAGCGTTTTCGAGATCGGCAGTATGATGATCCTCATTTACTTTGCCCTAAGGGACACGGTGCGGCACAGGGGTGCCAAGCAGGTTACAGTTGGAGATGATGGAGTTTTGAGGATGCATGGTCGTTTTTGTGTGCCCAATGTGGATGGACTTCGTGAGTTGATTCTAGAGGAGGCCCATAGTTTCCGGTATTCTATTCATCGGGGCGTCGCTAAGATGTATCAGGACTTGCGATAGCATTATTGGTAGAGGAGGATGAAGAAGGATATTGTTGCGTATGTAGCTTGGTGTTTGAATTGTCAGTAGGTGAAGTATGAGCATCAGAGACCTGGTGGTTTGTTCCAGAAGATTGAGATTCCCGAGTGGAAGTGGGAGCGTACCACTATGGACTTTGTTGTTGGACTCCCAAATACTCAGAGGAAGTTCGACGCAGTATGGGTTGTTGTAGATAGGCTGACTAAGTCAGCGCATTTCATCATGTGGCAATTTTCTATTCTTCTGAGCGGTTGGCAGAGATCTATATCCGGGAGATTATTTGTCTTCATGGTGTGCCCGTGCCTTTTATTTTTGACCGAGGTACGCAGTTTACCTCGCATTTCTGGAGGGCAATTCAGCGTGAGTTGGGTACTCGGGTCGAGTTGAGCACAGCATTTCATTCTCAAATGAATGGACAATCCGAGCGTACTATTCAGATTTTGGAGGATATGCTTCAAGCATGTACTATTCTAATGCGATTATTATTTTGGACTGATTAATCTGTAAGTTTAGGAATTAATATGTCCATTTAAAAATGAACGAACACTTGAACTTGGAATCTGTACAACCATTACATGAGAGATGGCCCATTCTGAGCATGGGCCCGACATTTAATTACAAAAATATTTCCTTAATTGTATTATTCTAGTTGTTTTGTATGACCATTCTTGTTAATTTAAATAATATTATTTAATAATAAAAACTTCATATGCATCTTTATTCAATAAAAATTATTGCATTTTTGAGTTAACCATGTGATTTTAAACTTAATTTGTTGGAGTTAAACATCAAGGAAAAACAAGTAAAGGCGTTATGATCTCAACTCTAATCCTAAAAAGGATAAACGGTCATTACAAATATAATCTGGTTTACAAGTACGGTGTTGAATCCCACAGAGAACTAAAGTTTTGCTACAACTGTTTACTATCACTAAGAAGACAATTTTGAACAAATTCTGGAACTATAAAGATTGAGATTTTATTTCTAACTAGCTAATTAAAGTATTAAATTATAACCCAAAGATACTAAGGTTTGGAGAAAAGATTAAGGAGAGGTCTAGAGTTACGATTTCTCCTACTGTCGGAATCTCCCCGGCTATGTTTCCTATAAATTCGCCTAAGTATTCTCTACCGATCGTGAGAACTTTGGGTGTCGTAGCTTTCTCTCAAGCAACTACCACAATTTACTAGACATATTCTCTCGAACTACGCTAGCTGGCACTAATTTACCGCTCACTACGATCGCACCAAGGTTTCGTTATCTCTAATCTCGCCATTAAGCCATCCGTATTGATCTCTCGTATACGTTAGGAGTGATGTTGTTCAACAACTACCTAAATATGTACTCTCTCTAGAGCAGTACACACTAAATAGGCACAATCAATTGATGGTCATTCAATCAACAACAACGAAAATATAGTTGAACATGTACAGAAAAATCAAAGGCATATCTATATTAAACGTAGTAGAAAATCATCCTCCAATAGGTTCCATCAAACCCTAGATTAGAAACTTTAGCTACTCGTAACCATACTAACAATGATGATAATAGTCGAAAGCATTAGAATACAGATTAAGGAAGAACGGAAGAGAAAACTCTGTTGATTTGCTACTTCTAAGTGTTCTCGTAGTCTTTTTCCTCTCCAATAATATCTCCTCTCGTAAGAAATAGGTTTCGAACCTCTTTTATACATGTTGGGGCGTGTAGGATCGAAACTACCAAGTCCTAGCCGAATTAGGATGAAATCCGCTCTTAGCCGTCTTGCTTGGCGCCTGGAGCCAACCTGAACACTGAAATTTTTTCCACTTCGGTGCTATTCTGCCATTGGCGTTTTGGTTGGTGCCTGGCGCCAACTTGGGCGCCAAAAACATACTCCCTCCAAGTTCTTCTATTTTTACTTCACTTTGCATGCAAGCGTGCCAAATCACTTCAAATTGACTCCAATTCATATAAATATCATTATTAAGCTCGAGTCACAAATATTCTCACTAAAGTTAACAAGATCGAGGTATAATGCAAGGCAAATTACATGCAAAATATGGATTTTTAGCCTAACATCACCACCCCACACTTAAGCTCTTGCTCGTCCTCGAGCAACCTAAAACCTTGCTAACCAAACAATACACGCAAGACATCATACAACATGGGAGCATTTGGCAATTCAACGCACTACACCTATGACCATAGCTGATACCAACCATTAAGCCCTTGCATACGCATTCATACCTTTTCCAACTTTCACATGCCTGAATATGAGTGACCAATTTAAAACATCCAAATAACATGCCCATAACCACCCAACCTCAAAGACCGACTCGTCGCCAATAAGCACTCTCAACTCGTGCATTCACCCATCAAGAGATGTTTAATAACCTCATATATACGTCATGGAATCATGTGCCTCACAAAGAATAAGAGGGTATTTCGTCCACAAATTCAAATATGCATTCGAATATAATTTAAGGACATCACATATATGAAAAAGAACCACTCACTCTAACAAATAAATTTATGTGCATTCCGTGGTTGTACCATAGGCTTTTCCGTAGTGTATATCTCTACTAATATAAGCTCGCAAAGTCTAAGATCAACTAGGTCTTTACGGGTTGTAATGTAGGCTAAGAGACGGGTAGGATATATTTTGAGTATAGTGACTAACCCTCCTAAGCACTTTAATATTAATACTTAACTTTCAAATATAGACTTTTCATGACCAATTCAATAAATGCCACGAAACCGTATACAACTTGGCCCTTATTCTTTAAGCACAATTATGTATTCACTAGACTGGATCACGATGAATAGGAGATGCATTTTCTATATTTTTTTATCTTTTTTTTTCTTTCTTTGCTTTTTTCCTTCAACACGCTCCCCAAATTTAGGTTGCCCAGCTAATGATCTTTCAAACATACATGCACCTTTTTGGCCTTATCTATGGTTCCACTCAAAAACTACTCCAACTCTCACCATACTCTTCTAGCGACTTGTTACCAATCTGTATTGTTGTAAATAAATAAACTAATAATCTTTCTGAAAACAAAAAATAGAAAGTTAGTAAAAATTAAATTCCAAAAATAGTATTTGAACTTATTTGAAATAAATTCTGAAAACGGTATAGGAACAAATCGAGCCCACTGAATACATAGTGTGTCCTTAAGGAAATTATTCCCCTCAAGTACCCGAGGTTCTGGAATATATCCTCCCAGGATAGAATGATTTAACTCACACGATTGTTGGTACCAAGAACGCCAATGAACAGCGAACCACTCGAAGGCTGCAAAACACACTAGAATTTTTTGTGCAGAAGAAGAAGAAGATTCAGAAAATTTCGTAAGTAAATATTCTGGGATTTGGGTGTATTTTATAGCCAATTTTGGTACTGTTTCTGAAAAGGTTTGCAACCTTTCAGAACAGTCATAGCTGTTGGAACAGGTGTGACACTGTTTCAGAACAACCATGGTTGTTGAAAAAATTACAGAAAATAAAAATGGATTTAAAATAATCCGAGAAAGAAAAACGGGCCAGACTGGATTTAAAATATTTGAAAAGAATTTTGTCAAAAAAATTAATCAATCAATCGATCTTTGACCAAATCCAAATCCAAATCCAAAACTGAAGCCAAAGCCGAGCCGAGCGAGCGAGGACGACGACGGCGCGAGGCTTGCCTTCTTCTTAGCTCTTTAAGAGCTAAAAGATGAGATTCTCTATATATACACAAATATTTTCTTCCATTCTACCAATGAGGGACAAAGTGCATTACTGAAATGAACCCATTCAAAACTTCACTTCCCTCCATTTCTTTTCTCACCATTTTTCATTCACACTTCTTTTGTTATTAATAAATAATAACAAACCCAACAATCCCCTACATGAATGGGGAATGTCTATAAACTTAAAGGAATGCACGGACGTGTGTGTGTGTTTTACATGCAAGAATTGATTGCATCTGGATAAGTAGGGTTCCCTTTGAACTTTCCGTAGTGAACTTATATCGGATAAACTCGATCAATCGGTAGATTTGATATCTTTGAACTGTCGAGCTTTGTTGTATACCTAGACAACATAAGTCACATAATCAATCCTTAACCATTTATGGTTCTCACGGTTGTGTTCGTTTCAGCCATGAACACCGCCTGGTTTCATGAGTGCTTAGAGAATGAGCCTTTACTTTCATTCTCCTTGAAGTGGCTGACACTTCACACTCACATAGGTGATTCCTAAACGTGTAATCCTAAAGACACACTATCTAGTCATATCCTGCCAGACTTAGCAAATCATTAAAAAGCTTTAAGCTTTATTGACTCACCAAAAAGCATTAATGCTTTACCTCATTTTTGAACATTGTCTTCATCACAAGAATTGAGTTAGTTGATAATGTTGAACCGTCATTCATAACTTTGTTTGATCTCTTTGAACCTAGCTCTTGGGATCTCTAGTCTGCTAGGTGAGTTACCGCCATGATGATTCGTTCTAGGACTTTAACCCCATTCCCTTTGATGATCTTTCAATTGCCTCTCTAGATACGCCTTTTGTAAGTGGATCCGACACGTTATCTCTTGACTTTATGCAGTCAATTGTGATAACACCACTAAAGAGTAGTTGTCTAACGGTATTGTGTCTCCGTCGAATATGACGAGATATCCTGTTATACATAATGCTCCCTGCCCTACCTATTGCCGCTTGACTATTACAATGTATACAAATAGGTGCCAAAGGTTTGGGCCAAAATGAAGTATCTTCCAAGAAATTCCGGAGCCATTCAGCTTCCTCACCGGCCTTATCTAAAGCTATGAATTCAGATTTCATTGTAGAACGGGCGATGCACATTTGTTTGGATGATTTCCAAGACACTGCTCCACCCCCAATTGTGAAAACATATCCACTCGTGGATTTAACTTCAGATGATCCGGTGATCCAATTTGCATCACTATATCCCTCGATCACAGAAGGATATTTGTTATAATGCAAAGCATAATTTTGGGTTTGTTTTAGATACCCCAAAACTCATTTCATTGCCATCTAATGTATTTGATTGGGATTAATTGTAAGCCGACCCAGTTTGCTAATAGCACATGCTATATCTGGTCGTATACAATTCATGATATGCATCAAACTTCCCAATACTCTTGTATAGTACAGTTGTGAGTCACTTTCACTTTCATTTTTTTGAAGTGCATAACTCACGTCAATTGGAGTCTTGGCAATTTTGAAATCTAAATACTTGAACTTGTGAAGTACCTTTTCAATGTAAAGAGACTTTGATAATGCTAGACCTTGTGGATTCTTGTGAATTCTGATTCCTAAGATCACATCAGCAGCTCCTAAGTCTTTCATTTCGAATTTTCTAGCCAACATGCGCTTTGTAGCATTTATATCTGCCATACTTTTGCTTATTATCAACATGTCATCAACATATAAACAAACAATGACTTCATGACCTGGAGTATTTTTAATGTAAACACATTTGTCACACTCGTTTATTTTAAATCCATTTGCCAACATTATTTGGTCAAATTTTGCATGCCATTGTTTGGGTGCTTGTTTAAGTCCATAAAGTGACTTAACAAGTTTGCACACTTTATTTTCTTTACCAGGAACCACAAAACCCTCAGGTTATTTCATGTAAATCTCTTCCTCCAATTCTCCATTTAGGAAAGTTGTTTTAACATCCATTTGATGGATTTCAAGACCATACACAGCCGCTAGAGCCACTAACACCCTAATAGATGTTATCCTTGTTACTAGAGAGTAAGTGTCAAAGTAATCAAGGTCTTCCTTTTGTCTATAACCTTTGACAACAAGTCTTACCTTATATTTGTCAATAGTGCCATCAGCTTTAATTTTCCGTTTAAAGATCCATTTCGAACCTAAAGGCTTATTTCCTGGAGGAAGATCAACCAATTCCCATGTATGGTTATCCAAAATTGATTGAATCTCACTATTGACTGGCTCTTTCCAAAATGTTGAATCAGAAGACGACATAGCTGCTTTAAAAGTTTGAGGCTCATTTTCAAGCAAGAATATCACAAAATCTGGTCCAAAGGAAGTAGATGTTCTTTGATGTTTGCTACGCCTTGGATCTTCTATATTTGGAGTATTTTCCTTTGGTTCTTCCCAAGGTCGTTTAGGTCTTTCATTTAACGACTCGCTTTCAGTTTTATACGGATAGATGATTTCAAAGAATTCAGCATTATCTGATTCCATTACCGTATTAACATGTATCTCGGGATTATCAGATTTATGAACCAAAAACTGACATGCTTTACTGTTTGTAGCATATCCAATGAAAACGCAATCTACTGTTTTTGGTCCGATTTTAACCCTTTTAGGTAAAGGAACTTGTACCTTTGCTAGACACCCCCACACTTTGAAATATTTCAAGTTAGGTTTTCTTCCTTTCCATTTTTCATATGGAATAGATTGCGTTTGTTGTGGGGTACTCTGTTGAGTATTCGGTTAGCTGTAAGGAGAGCTTCCCCCCACAAATTTTGCGTTAATCTAAAACTTAATAATAAAGAATTCATTATTTCTTTTAATGTCTGATTTTCCCTTTCCGTAATTTTGTTGGATTGTGGTGTGTAAGGTGCAGTAGTTTGATGGATAATTCCATATTCCGAACATATTTCTACAAATAGAGATTCATATTCTCCAACTCTATCACTTCTAATCATTTTGATCTTTTTATTCAATTGATTTTTTACCTAATTCTTGTATTGCTTAAATGCTTCAATTGCTTCATCCTTACTATTAAGCAAACAAACATAACAATATCTAGTCCAATCGTTAATAAAAGTAATAAAGTACTTTTTTCCACCTCGAGATGGTGTCGACTTCATATCGCAAATGTCAGTATGAATTAAGTCTAAAGGATTTGAATTCCTTTCAACTGACTTACAAAGATGTTTTACAAACTTAGATTCAACACATATTTGACATTTCAATTTATTACACTCGAATTTAGGCAATACTTCTAAATTAATTAACTTCCGCAAGGTTTTATAATTGACATGTCCTAAACGAATTTGCCATAAATCATTTGATTCCAATAAATAAGAAGAAGCTGAAATTTTATTCATATTGTCAACAACCATTACATTGAGTTTGAAAAGGCCCTCCGTGAGGTAGACGTTTCCAACATACATTTTGTTCTTGCTTACAATAACTTTATCAGAAACAAATACACATTTGAATCCATTCTTTACAAGTAAAGAAGTAGAAACTAAATTCTTCATAGTAGGAACTTGAAGAACGTTGTTGAGCGTTAACACCTTGTCGGAAGTCAACTTCAGAAATATCTTCCCATAACCTTAAATCTTGGCTGTTGCATTATTTTCCATGGAAATTTCTTCTTCAGGACCAGCAGTAGAGTAAGTCGCAAATGCTTCTTTGACAACACAAACATGTCGAGTGGCTCCAGAGTCAATCCACCACTCCTTCAGATTTCCAAATAGGTTGCATTCTGAAAGCATTGCGCAAAGTTCATCAATGTCATCATTCTTCTACACTATGTTATCTTGTCCCTTCTTATTATCCTTTTTCGGGAGACGACTATTAGGACTTTTGTGACCAACCTTTCTATAATTGTAGCAGCTGCCCTTGAATTTTGTGACGACACGGCCCGTCGTCACGTGAGTTACTGCCCCGTTTCCCCCATTTTCTGCTTCCTTATGTGTTATTATATGAGTCTTGGGTGAAATAATTGATTTGGATTGATTCTGGATGGAAATGAGACACTTAGTCTCTTTAAGGAAGGCTTGTTTTGGAAAAGTCAACCTGATATTGACTTATGAGTTAGAGGGCTCGGATGTGATTTTTGGTGATTCGGTTAGCTTCGGGAAGTGATTTTTAGCTTACGAGTGTGATCGGAAGTGATTTTGGAGGTCCGGTGTAGAATTAGGCTTGAATTGGCGAAGTTAGCATTTTGGCGAATTTCGGTTGATAGGTGAGATTTTGATCCGAGGGTCGGAATGGAATTCCGAGAGTTTCTTAGCTTCATTAGGTGATTTTGGATGTGTGTGCAAAATTTCAGGTCATTCAGAGGCGTTTTGGTCGGGTTTTTGATCAAATGCGTATTCCGGAAGTTTTTGAAGAACTTAGGCTTGAATCCGATGTGATTTGATGGTTTTAGCATTGTTTGATGTGTTTTGATGATTGAAACAAGTTTGAATGATGTTTTAGGATGTGTTGGTACTTTTGGTTGAGGTCCCGGGGGCCTCGGGGTGATTTCGGATGGTTAACGGAAGGTTTTTAGGACCTGGGCTATTACAGAAAATTGCAGGTCAGTGTTGCAGACTTTTGTTCTATGCGATCGCGGGAGGAGAGTTATGATCACATAGAGGGATTTTGGATGTGGTCATTTGTTCAATGCGATCGTGGGGCAGTAGTGCGATCGCATAGAGGAAAAATTTGGAGCTTGGATTTTGTTCATTGTGATCGCGTGGATGTATATGCAATCGCACAGTGTATATTGTTTGGTCATTGCGATCGCGGGGACCCTTATGCCATCACATAGGGTTAAAATCAGAGGCATAAATTTTGTGCTATGCGATCACAGAGGCTTGGATGCGATCGCATAGAGGAAATATGGGCTGGACAGAAGGGTTTTTAATAACATTTCATCCATGAAGCTTAGACCATTTCCACCATTTTTGAACGACCTTGAGAGCTTTTTGACGGGGATTAAAGAGGCTTTCGACGGGAATTGATTGGAGGTGAGTCTTCTGACCTAGAAACATCATTTTATTGAAGAATCAACACTTAAATTCATGAAAATATGATTAAAAATGGAAGAACTAGGGCTTGACTTTTCGAATGAAAATTTGGAGTTTGGGGGAGCATTTGAGCTCATATTTTAGTAAATTTGATATGTATAGACTCGTGGAGAGATAAGAAATCCAGTGATGTGAATTTTTTGATTTTTCGAGAAGTGGGCCCAGGCTCGGGTTTTGCCAATTTCGTGATTTTTTGATTTTTTTGAGTTTTTCGATTGGGTTATGTTCCCTTAGCCTATTGTAACGTATTCCTTTTGGTTTTGATCAGATTCGACGCACGAGGAGGTTGATTCGAGAGGAAAAGGCATAGCGAGCTAGACTTTTGGCCGGCTTGAGGTGAGTAATGATATCCTGAGGGTTTGAAACCCTGGATTTGCACAACGTAGTGCTGTATTGAGGTGAAATGCGCGCTTAATGGTGAGCGTGGGGTTGTTTAATACTGGGGATTGTGACTTGGTCCATACCGTTTGATATTTTACTGCGTATTTGACTAAGTCGATTTGTTTATCATCATGATTTGGGCTTATTGCAATGTTTTGGGCTTAAAGCCAATTATTTGAATCCTTTGGGGATTGTCGTCACTATTTCCTCACTATTTTGATATGTTATTTGAACTCAGTCCTAATGATTATACTTTTTTGCAAACTCAGCCACTTTAAATGAATTTTGAGACTTTAAATGATATATCACTGATATTTTGGGCTGAGAATTATTATTTTATTGATGCCCGAGGGGCTTATGATATTTTCTGGACTGAGTGAAGCTTTCAGGCCTTGAGCGTGAGGTGAGGAGGTTTTCAGGCCTCGAGTGATATTTAAGGAGGCTTTCAGGCCTCGAGTGTATTGTGAGGAGGCTTTCAGGCCTCGAGTGTGATGTGGGAAGGCTTTCAGGGGTTGATTTATATGCCACGAGGTGGCTTGATATTGCGCTTGGGCCGTAAGGGGCCCCTCCCGGAGTCTGTACACCCTCAGTTAGCGCAGGTACCCATGTTATGTGATACTGAGCCCGAGGGGCTGATACTGTTCTGAGTGATTGATACTGGGCCCAAGGGGCAGATTTCTATTCACTATTTATTTGATATCTTACCTGATTAACTGGTTTTACTTTAAAAAGGAAATTTCACTTTTATACTGTTCTTTCCTACGGATTTATTATTTTTACTGGCTGATATAGAACTGCCTTGCGCTTTTATGTGTTTTCTTACCTTTAGATATTATTTATTATTGTCACTCACTGGGTTGGAGTACTCACATTACTCCCTGCACCATGTGTGCAGATACAGGCATTGTGGAGTCTACCCCTGAGCACTGATTCTTCCCAGATCAGGAGGCTAGTCGGAGTGACGAGGTAGATGTTGACGTCTGCAGCCCTTATCTCTCCCCTTTCATATCTTTTTATTTTTCCTTCGGACAGTTGTATCAGACTTTACATTTTGTAGACTTAATTTAAAACTCTGTAGTAGCTCGTGACTTGTGACATTCCGATCTCGGGCTGTATCGGGATGGCTCCCTGTTTTATCACTTTTCTTCCGCGCTTGTGATATATTATTAATGCTTTAGACTTATTCATGCTAAATAACTGCTAAAGAGGTGTTGATGTTCTGTTGGCTGGCCTTGTCTTCACGAGAGGCGCCATCACGACCGAGTCATGAGCTGGTTTAGTAGATTCTCGCGAATCGGTACGGAGACGTCTGTACTTATCCTTGGGAGGCTGCAAAACCTTTTAGGAAAAAAACTTCACATTCTTGGAATTCTGTAGTGCGAACTTGTTGATCCGAGTACTAAACTTCTCTTTATTCTATTCTCTCACAGATGGTGAGGACACGAGCTACCGGACGTGATGGACGACCACCAGTACCACCTACTGAGGCTACTAGGGGCCGTGGACACGGTTGTGGTCGTGGTCGTGGTCGTGGCAGAGGCAGAGCAGCAGGGGCAGCACCTATGGATCCTTTAGTTGCCCCGGCTCAGGTCCAGACTCCAGCAGCACCAGTTCAGGCACCAGCTATGCCCATTGTGATTCCGGGTCTCCAGGAGACATTGGCCCAGATATTGACAGTCTGTACGGGCCTGGCTCAGGTGGTTTCGGCCACCATAGCAGCAGCAGCTACTTCACAGGCTGGAGGAGTCAATCAAACCCTCGCTGCTCGCACACCTGAGCAGGTAGTGAAGGAATTACAGACTCCAGAGGCACCTCCAGCTCAACCAGTTGTTCCAGTGTAGGAGTTCAGGTTTCCAGTTATGCCTGAGGATGAGCAGCGTCGCCTCGAGAGGTTTGGGAGGCTCCAGCCTCCGATATTTAGTGGAGCCGAGGGCGAGGATGCCCAGGGTTTTCTTGACAGATGTCAGTGGATGCTCTGCACAACGGGGATTCTTGAGTCCAGCGGTGTGGCTTTTACTACTTTTCAGTTTACTGGAACAGCCTTACTTGGTGGGAGCCGTATGAGCGGCGTAGGCCGGTTGGTGCAGCACCTTTGTCTTGGCAGGAGTTCTCCGTTCTCTTTTTGGAGAAGTATGTGCCGCGGTCCCATAGGGAGGAGCTGCATAGGCAGTTTGAGTGGCTACGACATGGAGACATAACTGTGTCTCAATATGGATAAGGTTCTCAGAGTTGGCTCGTCATGCAGTTTGGCTGGTTCCGTCTGAGCGTGAGCAGATCAGGAGATTTGTGGATGGCCTTAACTATCATTTTTGTGTTCTTATGACTAGAGAGAGTGTTGGGCATTTCCTTTGAGGAGGTGGTGGATATAGCACGAGATATTGAGTCGGTTCGGCGCCAGGATCGGGAAGAGAGGGAGGCCAAGAGGCCTCGAGGTTCTGGCAGTTTCAGTGGTGCTCCTTCGAGGGGCCAGTTTCAATAGGGTAGGGGTCACTCTTTCAGGCCCGCTCAGTTGGCCCGTTCCGAGTATCGTGGGGCAGCTTCAGGTCCTGGTCATCAGGGTTTTCAGTAGAGTTAGCCATCTCTTAATGCTCTTCCAGCTCAGGGTTCATCTCGATCTCCATCTGTTCAGGATTCTTCCAGGACGAGTGCGTCAGCCAGTCACTCCGGTGCGCGGGGTTCCCTTCAGCCCCATTCTCCAGCACCCGGGAGTTGTTATGAGTGCGGGGAGTTTGGGCATATGTGGAGGCAGTGTCCTCGTCGAGCCGCTAGCTCATCTCAGCAGAGGGGTCAGCCCTCATCTTCTGGTCCAGTATCTTCAGCACCTGCCCCGCCAGCTAGGGGTGAGGGTCAGCCAGCTAGGGGTCGCCCCTAGAGGGGGAGGCCGATCGGGCGGTGGTCAGGCTCGCTTTTATGCTCTTCAGGGCAGGACAGATGCTATTGCTTCAGATGTCGTCATTACATGTATTATTTCAGTCTGCCACAGGGATGCCTCAGTCTTATTTGATCCCGGTTCCACCTATTCTTATGTATCTTCATATTTTGCTCATTATTTGGGTACGACCCGAGGGTGTCTTGCCTTACCTGTTCATGTATCTACCCCAGTGGGTGATACTATTATTGTAGACCATGTATATCGGTCATGTTTGGTAACTATTGGGGGTCTGGAGACCCGAGTTGATCTATTGCTATTGAGCATGGTAGATTTTGATGTTATTTTGGGCATGGACTGGTTATCTCCGTGTCATGCTATTCTGGATTGTCATGCTAAGACAGTCACTCTGGCTATACCGGATGTTCCGAGTATCGAGTGGCGTGGTGTGACTGACTATGTTCCTAGCAGGGTGATTTCCTTCCTAAAGGCCCAGCATATGGTTGGGAAAGGTTGTTTATCATATTTGGCTTTTGTGAGGTATCTTGGAGCTGATACTCCTAGCATCGATTCGGTCCCAGTTGTGAAGGAGTTTCCCGATGTGTTTCCTGCAGACCTGCCGAGCATGCCACCGGACAGGGATATTGATTTTGGTATTGACCTGGTGCCGGGCACTCAGCCCATTTCTATTCCTTCATATCCTAGATAAGGGGTTCATTCGGCCTAGTGTGTCACCGTGGGGTGCACCGATTCTATTCGTGAAAAATAAAGATGGCACAATGAGAATTTGCATTGACTACAGGCAATTGAATAAAGTAACAATGAAGAACAAGTATCTATTGCCTCGCATTGATGATTTATTTGACCAGCTCCATGGAGCAAGGGTATTCTCCAAGATTGATCTCCATTCAGGATATCACCAGTTGAAGATCAAGGATTCAGATATTATGAAGACTGCTTTCAGGACTAGATATGGGCACTATGAGTTTCTTGTTATGTCTTTTGGGCTGACCAATGCCCCAACCGCGTTCATGCATTTGATAAACAGTGTATTTCGGCCATATCTGGATTCGTTCGTGATTGTTTTTATTGATGATATATTAGTGTACTCACGTAGCCAGGAGGAGCACGTGCAACATTTGCGAGTTGTATTGCAGAGATTGAGGGAGGAGAAGCTTTATGCAAAGTTCTCCAAGTGTGAGTTTTGGTTCAACTCAGTAGGTTTCTTGGGGCACGTGGTGTCCAGCGAGGTTATTCAAGTCGACCCGATGAAGATAGAGGCAGTGCAGTGTTGGCCTAGACTGACCTCAGCCACAGAGCTTCGCAGTTTCCTTGTGTTGGCAGGTTATTATCGTCGGTTTGTTCAGGGATTTTCCTCTATTGCATCGCCCTTGACCAAGTTGACTCAGAAGGGTGCTCCATTTGTGTGGTCGAATGAGTGCAAGGAGAGCTTTCAGAAGCTCAAGATAGCTTTGACCACGGCTCCAGTGTGAGCACGTGATTTTTACCCCAAGTAAAAGAATTCCAAAATCAAAATAAATAAATTCTGTTACAACAGTTTGTGACTCACGTGAGATACCAGTGTTGGTAAATTGGATGTACAAGGATAAAAGGGGGAATTAATTAGGAAAATGTCAAAAATGATAGAACAAGTACTAGAAAAATAAAAAATAATAAAAAATAAAATAAAAAAATATAACAAAAATAATAATGTAATAAAATAAATAATAAAATACATCTGAAAATAATAAAATAAATACTTTTAAAGATAATACAAAATCAAAAATACAAAACAAAGTGAGATACTAAAATACAATACTATATAGAATTTGGGCCAAAATTTTAAGAAGTGTAGGCAATGC
>MU779832.1:77024-109999 GCA_026770625.1 Nicotiana glauca | reverse complement strand
ATATATATATATATATATATATATATATATATATATATATATATATATATATATATATATATATATGTGTGTGTGTGTGGATCGGGCTGCGCGCCGCAATAATGTACCGCTTGGGCTATAGGAGTCCCTTCGGAGTCTGTCCAATCCCAGTGAGCGCATCGACTATTGTTATGGATCGGGTGGTACGCCATAGCGATATACGGATCGGGTTGCACGCTGCAGCGGTATATTTATGATTTTGATTATTGTGAAAAGTATATGAGTGAGTACTGAGGCAAAGTAAGAAATAAATGAACAATATGCTCGAGGAGCGGATTTTATACTTGATTTAATACTTGTTTAGCTACCTGGTTTTAAGGAATTTCATCTGACTTCTTCATTATTTGCTGTTTAAATGTTCTTACTGCTTTGATATAGAACTGCTTAGTGCTTTTACGCGATTGCATACGTCAGTCATTATTTATTTTTATTACTCATTGGGTCGGAGTACACATATTACTCCCTGCACCGTGTGTGTAGATCGAGGTGTTCCTGAGGCGTAGTTCGAGCTATTCTGCAGTTCAGATTTCACCGGAGTTATCGAGGTAGCTGCATGACGCCCGCAGACCCGATTCCTCCCTCTATTTTTCTTTACCTTTTCCACATTTTAACTGTTCCTATAGTAGACTGTTGAACTCATGTACTAAAGGCTCTTGACTTGTGACACCGGATCGGTGGGCCATTATAGAGATTATTTTTATTGTGGTTTCCGCACATTTCATCTTTTATTTTAAACTCCTATTCATAATGTTGGTAATTTAATTTTGTTAATCGGTATTGTATTTTAAGGAAAGGGATTGAAAGTGTTGAATTGGTCGGGCTTGCCTAGCATTCTGTTGGGAGCCATCACGACCGAGGTTGGGGTCATGACAAGTTAGTATCGGAGCCTAGGTTACTAGGTCTCGCGAGTCATGAGCTGGTTTAGTAGAGTCTCGTGGATCGGTACGGAGACATCTGTATTTATCCTCGGGAGGCTGCGGAACCTTTAGGAAAACTTCATATTCTTGAAATTCTTGTCGTGCGACTTTGTTGGATCGAGAACTAAACTTCTATTATTCTATTCTCTCACAGATGGTGAGGACACGAGCTACTGGACGAGCACCAGTACCACCCACTGAGGCCACCAGAGGCCGTGGATGCGGTCGTGGTCGTGGTAGAGGTAGAGTAGCGAGGGCAACATTTGTTGATCCACCAGCTGCCCTAGCTCTGGATCAGACTCCAGCAGCACCGGTTCAGGCACCAGCTGTACCCATCGTGATTCCGGGTCTACAGTAGACCTTGACAAAGATTTTGATAGTTTACACTGCCCTGGCTCAGGCAGTTTCAGCCACCACAGCAGCAGCTACTTTGCAGGCCGGGGGAGGCAATCAGACCCTCGCTGCTCGCACACCTGAGCAGGTAGTGTAAGGACTACAGACGCCGGAGGTACCTCCAGCTCAGCCAGTTGCACCAGCACAGGAGTTCAGGGTTCCAGTTATGCCGGATGATGAGCAGCGGCGTCTTGAGAGGTTTGGTAGACTCCAGCCTCCGTTATTCAGTGGTGTCGAGGGCGAAGATGCCCAGGGTTTTCTGGACAAGTGTCAGCGGATGCTCCGTACAGCAGGGATTCTCGAGTGTAGTGGTGTGGCATTCACCATATTTCAGTTTACTGGGGCTTCCTTCACTTGGTAGGTGGTGTATGAGAGGCGTAGGCCTGTTGGTGCAGTGCCCCTTACTTGGCAGGAGTTCTCCACCCTCTTCTTGGAGAAGTATGTACCGCAGTCTCGCAAAAAAGAGATGTGTAGGCAGTTCGAGTGGTTGACACAGGGAGATATGACCGTGACTCAGTACGAGATGAGGTTTTCGGAGTTGTATCGTTATGCCACCTGGATGATACCTTCAGACCGTGAGAGGATCAGGAGATTTGTGGATAGCCTTAACTACCATCTCCGTATTCTGATGACTAGAGAGAGGGTATTGGGTGCTAAATTTGAGGAGGTAGTGGATATCACTCGTGAGATTGAGTCAGTTCACTGTCGAGAGCGGGAGGAGAGGGAGGCCAAAAGGTCTCGCGAATTGGGCAGTTACAGTGGTGCTCCTTCGAGGGTCCAGTTCCAGCATGGTAGAGATCATTCTTTCAGGCCTGCTCAGTCGGCCCGTCCAGAGTATCGTGGGGCATCCTCAGGTCGTGGTCATCATGGGTCTCAGCAGGGCCAGCCTTCACTTAGCGCCTTCCCAACTCAGAGTTCATCTCGTGCCCCATCAACTCAGGGTTCTTCTGTGCCGGGTGCATCTGCTAGTCACTCAGATGCGAGGGGTTCCCTTCAGTCATCATCTCCAGCACCGGGTAGTTGTTATGAGTGCGAAGAGTTTGGTCACACGAGGAGGAAATGTCCTCAACTCCGTGACAGTCAGCATCAGCAGAGGGGTCATCCCTCGACTTCTGCTCCAGTTACTTTACCACCTGCCCAGTCACCTAGGGGTGGAGATCAGGCAGCCAGGGGTCACCCCAGAGGGGGAGGTCGATCAGGCGGTGTCCAGGCTCATTTTTATGTTATTCCAGGCAGGACAAATGCCATTTCTTCAGATGTTGTCATCACAGGTATTGTTTCAGTCTACCACAGAGATGCCTCAATATTATTTGATCCTGATTCCACCTATTCTTATGTGTCCTCATATTTTTCTCATTATTTGAGTGCGCCCCGGGAGCCTCTTGCTTTACCTATTCATGTGTCTACCCTGGTGGGCGACACTATTATTGTGGACCATGTGTACCGGTCATGTATTGTGGTTATTGGGGATCTGGAGACCCGAGTTGCTCTATTTTATTGATCATGGTGGAATTTGATATTATTTTAAGCCTGGATTGGTTATCTCCATGTCATGCTATTCTAGACTGTCATGATAAGACAGTCACGTTGGCTATGCCGAGTGTACCGTGGATCGAGTGGCGTGGTATGACTGATTATGTCCCGAGTAGGGTGATTTCTTTCTTGAAGGCCCATCATATAGTTGGGAAGCGTTGTCTCTCGTCTCTTGCTTTTGTGAGGGATGTCGGAGTTGAGACTCCTAGTATTGATTTTGTTCCAGTTGTGAGGGATTTTCCCGACGTATTTCCTGCAGACCAGCTGGGCATGCCGCCGGATAGGGATATTGATTTTGGTATTGACCTGGTGCCAGGCACTCAGCCCATCTCTATTTTGCCATATAGTATGGCACCAGCGAAGTTGAAAGAATTGAAGGAGCAGCTTCAGGAACTCCTCGATAAAGGGTTCATTCGTCCTAGTATGTCACCTTGGGGTGCGCCAGTTCTTTTTGTGAAGAAGAAGGAAGGCACAATGAGAATGTGCATCAATTATAGGCAATTGAACAAGGTAACAATTAAGAACAAGTATCCCCTGCCTCGCATTGATGATTTGTTTGACCAGCTTCAGGGAGCGAGGGTGTTTTCCAAGATTGATCTCCATTTGGGTTATCACCAGTTGAAGATCAGGGATTCAGATATTCATAAGACTACTTTCAGGAATAGATATAGTCACTATGAGTTTCTTGTCATGTCTTTCAGGCTGACCAATGCCCCAGCAGTGTTCATGCATTTAATGAACAGTGTATTTCAGCCTTATCTAGATTCGTTCGTTATTGTCTTCATTAATGATATTTTGGTGTACTCACGTATTCAGGAGGAGCACGCGGAGCATTTGCGAGTTGTATTGCAGAGATTGAGGGAGGAGAAGCTTAATGCAAAGTTCTCCAAGTGTGAGTTTTGGCTCAGTTCAGTGGCTTTCTTGGGACACGTGGTGTCCAGCAAAGGTATTCAGGTTGACCCGAAGAATATAGAGGCGGTTCAGAGTTGGCTAGACCGTCCTCAGCCACCGAGATTCGTAGTTTTCTTGGGTTGGCAGGCTATTATCGCCGGTTTGTTTAGGGATTTTCCTCTATTGCATTGCCCTTGACCAAGTTGACTCAAAAGGGTGCTTTATTTGTATGGTCGGACGAGTGTGAGGAGAGCTTTCAGAAGCTCAAGACAGCTTTGACCACAGCTCCAATATTGTTTTTGCCATTAACTTCAGGTTCCTATTCGGTATATTATGATGCTTCGAGAGTTGGGATTGGCTGTGTATTGATGCAGGAGGGGAAAGTTATTGCTTATGTTTCTCGTCAGTTGAATCCCCATGAGAAGAACTACCATGTTCATGATTTGGAGTTGGCTGCCATAGTTTATGCATTAAAGATTTGGAGGCACTACTTGTATGGCGTATCTCGTGAGGTATTCACTGATCATCGCAGTCTTCAGCATTTGTTCAAGCAGAAGGATCTTAATTTGAGGCAACGGTGGTGGCTAGAGTTACTGAAGGATTATGATATTACTATTCTATATCATCGAGGGAAGGCCAATGTAGTGGCCGATACTTTGAGCCGAAAGGCAGTGAGTGTGGGGAGCTTGGCGTACATTCCAGTTGAGGAGAGGCCATTTGTAGTCGATGTTCACGCCTTGGCCAATCGGTTTGTGAGACTAGATATTTTGGATCCTAGTCGGGTGTTGGATTGTCTGGTTTCTCAGTCTTCTTTATATGACCACATCAGAGAGTGCTAGTATGATGATCTGCATTTGCTTGTCCTTAAGGACAGGGTTCAGCACGATGATGCCAGAGACGTGACCATTGGAGATGATGGTGTGTTGAGGATGCAGGGCCAGATTTGCATGCCCAATGTGGATGGGCTTCAGGAGTTGATATTGGAGGAGGCCCATCGCTCGCGGTATTCCATTCATCCAGGTGCCGCGAAGATGTATCAGGATCTTAGACAGCAATATTGGTGGCGGAGGATGAAGAGAGATATTGTGGAGTTTGTAGCTCGGTGTCTCAATTGTCAGCAGGTGAAATACGAGCATCAGAGACCGGGTGGCTTACATCAGCAGATGGTTATTCCCGAGTGGAAGTGGGAGAGGATCACTATGGATTTTGTTACCGGACTCCCGCGGACTTTGAAGAAATTCGATGCTATTTGGGTGATTGTAGACAGGCTGACCAAGTCTGTGCACTTCATTCATGTTTGTACTACTTATTCTTCAGAGCGGCTGGCAGAGATTTATATTCAGGAGGTTGTTCGGTTGCATGGTGTCCCAGTTTCTATTATATCAGATCGGGGCACTCAGTTTACTTCATAGTTTTGGCAGACTGTTCAGTGAGAGTTGGGTACTCATGTACAGTTGAGCATAGCCTTTCACCCTCAAACGGACGGGCAGTCCGAGCGCACCATTAAGATATTAGAGGATATGTTACGCGCCCGTGTTATTGACTTTTGAGGGTCATGGGATCGATTTCTATTGCTTGCAAAATTTGCCTACAACAACAACTACCAGTC
Organism: Nicotiana glauca; assembly: GCA_026770625.1. NCBI lineage: Eukaryota > Viridiplantae > Streptophyta > Magnoliopsida > Solanales > Solanaceae > Nicotiana > Nicotiana glauca. Next base: position 104,617 of record MU779832.1, on the reverse strand, counting down.
GAGCATTCTGATGGCCCCGTATGAGGCTTTGTATGGGAGGCGGTGTAGATCTCCAGTTGGTTGGTTCGAGCCCGGTAACGCTAGGCTATTGGGGACAGATTTGGTCCATGATGCATTAGAGAAGGTGAAGGTGATTTAGGAGAGACTCCGTATAGCACAATCGCGACAGAAGAGTTATGCGGACAGGAAGGTTCGAGATGTATCCTACATGGTTGGTGAGAAGGTCATGTTGAAGGTTTCACCCACAAAGGGTGTTATGAGATTCGAAAAGAAAGGGAAACTGAGTTCGCGGTTCATTGGGCATTTTGAGGTACTTAGGAGGATTGGGGAGGTGGCTTATGAGCTTGCCTTTCCACCCAGCTTGTCGAGCGTGCATCCAGTTTTTCATGTTTCCATGCTCCGGAAGTATATTGGAGACATGTCCCATGTTCTAGATTTCAGTACAGTTCAGTTGGAGGGTAATTTGACTTATGATGTAGAGCCAGCAACCATTTTGGATCGTCAGGTTCGAAAGTTGAGGTCAAAGGTTGTTGCTTCGGTGAAGGTGCAGTGGAGAGGTTGGCCCGTGGAGGAGGCTACCTGGGAGACCGAGCAGGAGATGCGGAGCAGATACCCTCACCTATTTGAGGCTTCAGGTATGTTTCTTGACTCGCTTGAGTACGAGCGTTTGTTTAAGTTGGGGAGGATATGACGACCTGGCCCATCGTCTCATGAGTCATCGCTACGTTTTTCCTATTTTCTATTTCTTTATGCTTCATTATCAGTGTCTTGCGCGATCGAGTTGGTTTGGATTGATTTTAGAAGGAAATGAAACACTTAGTCTCTTTAAGGAAGGCTTAGTTTGGAAAAGTTAACCGGATGTTGACTTATGTGTTAGAGGGATCGAATATGAATTCCGATGATTTAATTAGCTTCGGGGGATGATTTGTTACTTAGGAGTGTGATCGAAAGTGATTTTGGAGGTCCGGTGTAGAATTAGGCTTGAATTGGCAAAGTTAGTATTTTGGCGATTTCCGGTTATTAGGTGAGATTTTGATCCGAGGGTCAAAATAGAATTCCAAGAGTTGTTATAGCTTCATTATGTGATCTGGGATGGGTGTGTAAAATTTCAGGTCATTCGGAGGTGATTTGGTTGCGTTTTTTATCAAATGCGTGTTTCGAAGTCTTAGAAGGACTTAGGCTTGAATTCGATGTAATTAGATAGTTTTGGTGTTGTTTGAGGTATTTTGGTGATTGGAGCAAGTTTGAATGATGTTTTAGGATGCATTGGTGCTTTTGGTTGAGGTCCCGTGGGTCTCGGGGTGATTTCGGATGGCTAACGGAAAGATTTTTAAACTTGAGAAATTTCAGAATTTTGCTGATTGCTTGTATTTTCGCACCTGCGGCTTGGGGACCGCAGGTGCGGTGTCGCACATGCGGGGCAATAACCGCAGATGCGATTTTGAAAGAAAAAGGCTGGAACCACAGATACGGTGGGATAACCGCACCTGTGGAGCCGCATATGCGGCTGATGGACCGCAGATGCGGTTTGGGCCAAGTTGTGATTTTTCGCAGAAGCGGTCGAGGTGGCCGCATCTGCGAAGCCACAGATGCGGAAATAGTGTCGCAGAAGCGACTTCTGGGCTTTTAATGATTTTCCGCTGAAGCGGACTTTTAACCACAAATGCGGTACCGCGGAAGCAGTGGAGGGGTCACAGATGCGAAAACCCCGGGGCAGAAGGTATATAATTCATCCTTCACGATTTTTGAAGGGTTTTATCATTTCCAACTTCGGATTGAGGACTTTTGGGCGATTTTGAAGAGGGATTTAGAGAGAACTTCGATAAGGTAAGGATTTTTTACTCAAAACACGATTCTATGGTGCTATTTCATGAATTAGGATTGGGAATTTAAGGAATTTATGGACAAAAATGGTGGTTTAGGGCTTGAACTTAAGAGAGCAAAATTGAGGATTTGAAGGGCCAATTGAACTCCGATTCTAGTGTTTTTGATATGTATAAACTTGTGGGGAGATAAGGAGTCTAATAATGTGAAAATTTCTAAATTTCAAGAAGTGGGCCCGGGGCTCGGGTTTTGCTAATTTCGAGATTCTTGATATTTTATGATTGTTTTCGATTGGGTATTGTTTCCTTAGCATATAGTGACGTATTGTGACGACCCAAAGGGGTCATCACTTGTTTTGTTATCCATTTTGAGCTTCTGAGGTTTTGAAAATCTAATTTATAGTCGCCTTGATTTGCGTGCGCAGTCCGTACGCATAGCTGGAAGCTCAAGTATGGAATTTTGTCGAAATTTGCTAAGTTTGATATTAAAATGAATAAATTTGACTCCGATCAATATTTTGGGTAAACGGACCCGGACCCGTGATTTGATGGTCTCGGAAGGTCCGTAGGAAAATATGGGACTTGGGCGTATGCCAGGAATCGAATTCTGAGGTCCCAGGCCCGAGAAAAGAATTTTTGAGTAAAATTGTTTCTGAAAATATTTAAGGAAAATGAAAATGAAATTTGATTATAAAGTGATGGTATCGGGCCCGTATTTTGGTTCCGGCGTCCGGTACAGGTCTTATATGTGGTTTAAGCGCTTTCTGTAAAGTTTGGTTGAATTCAGATGTCGTTTGACGTCTTTCGGGCCTAAAATGGAAAATTTCAAGTTTTATAACATTTGAAAGAATATTTGGATTTTAAGGCTTAATTCATTGTTTTTTATGTTATTTTGGCGATTTGATCGCACGGTTAAGTTCGTAGGATGTTTTTCAGCTAGTGTGCATTTTTGGTTTGGAGCCCCGAGGGCTCGGGAATATTTCGGAGGTGTCTCGGAGTGATTTCAGACTTGGGAAAATTTCAGAAAAAAATTGTAGAAACAGTATCCGTGAATAGTACCAAGTTCAGAAAATAGGACGCCCATTTTCCATTTTTTTTACCGATTTGGAGCTCGGATAAGACGATTCTTCGGGAGATTTTTGGAGAGAACAGCGTGGTAAGTGTTCTTAACTCAATTTTGGCATTAAATCCGTGAATTTAGCGGGAAAAGCTTAGAAACCCTCTTGAATAGATTTGAGAATTTGAGGGTCGAAATGTTATCGAAATTTAGTAATTTTGGTATGGTTAGACTCGTGGTTGGATGAGGTTTCATATTTCGTAATTTTTGTCGAGTTCCGAGATGTGTTTTTAGTGCAATTTCGGATTTTTAATGGAAAATGTAGAATTTCATATGGAATTAATTCCTATAATTTTTATTGACTGAATCGAATTGTTTATAACTAGATTTGAAGCTTCGGACGAATTCGCGAGGCGAAGGCTTGTAGAAATTTTGAATTGGTAGCAAAGCGAGGTAAGTGTTTGGTCTACCCTAGCTTGAGGGAATAGGAGTTGAGTCATATTTGTTATTTGCTACTTGTCGAGTACGACATATAGGCATGGTGACGAGTATCTATACGTCGGTGTCTAGCATGACCGCGAGTCTTTATATTGCGAATATTTGAATTTGCCACATCTTCCTTGATGAAATGGTGACTTTAATATGTTGTAAAGAACATGCGATATTAAAAATTTGAGGAGCATTGTCTCGAGTTATAAAATGAATTATAAGTGAGAAGTGAAAGAAAGAGAAGGAATTTTATTGAATTAATCTCTTGCCGGTGGTATTTGTGGAATTGTTGATATATCCCTTATCGGGAATTCTATTGTTTATTTGTTGCGCTTTTTATTTGGATCCCTATTAATATTATTGTTTGCTTACTTTCTTACCCTTATTTGTGATTGTAATTTGGGCGAGGAATAGTGATAAAGCACGAAGGGTGATGCCGTGTATTGTTTGATATTGAAATGGGAGTGAGTGGTACGCCTACCACAAATGATATTGAAATGGGAGCGAGTGGTAAACCTACCACAAATGATAAATTATATGGATCGGGTTGCACACCGCGGCATGATAAATGATAAATGATATGGATCGGGTTTCACGCCGCAACAGATGATAAATGATATGGATCGGGTTGCACGTCGCAACAGTGTTGCTATATGTTAGGATCGGGTTGCGAGCCGCAACAATTGTTGGTCCCAGTATGTTTATTTCGGGTGTTAGTTGTTGTTGGCTGCCTCTGTCTTTAAATTGAGATTTACTATTTGTATTTGTTGTCTCCCCACCGTATGTTTTTCTCTTCCTTTATTGACTGTTTAATTCCTGTATTTCCTTGCTGTACATGTATATATAATCCAAAACTACACAGGCTTATGTGAGTGTCACCTCGTCACTACTTCGTTGGGGTAGGCTAGGCACTTACCAGCACATGGGGTCGGTTGTGCTGATACTACACTCTGTGCTCTTTTGCACAGATACAGGTTTCGGACAACAGGAGCAGTATTAAGGGCATTAGCATTCAGACCAACGAGATATTGAGGTAGCCTTGCAGGCGTCCGCAGGCCTGGCGTCTCCTCTATCGTTACATTCAGTCTTTTATCTCATTGTATTCGAGACAAACAATTTATATTATCTTTCAAACGGTTGTATTTAGTACTCTTAGAAGTTCGTGAGTATTGTGACACCAGTTCTTGGGTAAAGGTTCATGTTAAATATCCGTATTTTATTCAGTTTTATTAACTCAAGTCTTCCGCTAATTTAATTTATTCCGCTGTATTTATATTATTTCTGTTAAAATGTTAAAAGAATACTTTTGATAACGAAAAGATAAGTAAGAGTTGGCGTGCCTAGCTCCTACTAGTAGGCGCCATTACGACTCCCGATAGTGGGAAATTCGGGTCGTGACAAGTTAGTATCAGAGCTCTAGGTTACATAGGTCTCACAACTCACGAACAAGCTTAGTAGAGTCTGAGGGATCGATACGGAGACGTCTGTATTTATCCCCAGAGGCTACAGAGTTAGGAAAATTTCACATTTGTTCTTTCCTGTCGTGCAAATTTGTTCCCCAAATGCTAATTGAATTTCTATGTTCTTTCGCAGATGGCGAGAACACGCGCTTCCTCCTCTACTGTTCAGCAGTCCGAGTCCTCAGCAGCAGCCCTAGTGGGGGAGCCTCAAGTTGATTTTAAGGAAGAGGCTCCAGGCCCAACAGTTCCGGTGGGCCCAGCTCAGGTCCTAGAGGGGTTTATTGCCACCCCAGTTCTTCAGGATGCTCTAGTCCGATTAGTAGGCTTCATGGAGAGTGTCATTCGAGCAGGTTTGCTTCCAGTAGCACCAGCCACTTCTCAAGCTGGAGGAGGGGTTCAGACTCCTACTATGTGCACTCCGGAGCAGGTAGCTCCCCATGTTCAAGTTCCAGTGGTTCAGCTAGCTGTGGCAGGTCAGCCGGGTATAGTGGCTCAGGCCGGGAGTGAGATCATTTTTCAGAGAGGCGGCCAAGGGTCAGATAAGAGGCCCTGTCATGCAGACAGATTCAGTGGTACCTCGTCTGGAGGTAGAGATTCTTATGGTAGAGGCCATCCTCCTAGGCCCTTTCAGTCAGCTCTCCAGGTCACTCATGGTACTTCAGGTGGTCATTCAGGTCGACAAGGCCAGCCTCGGTTTACCCAGCTACGGCATTCACGTGGATGTTATGAGTGTGGCCAGTATGGTCATCTCAGAAGGGCTTGCCCGAGGTTGAAGGGTGCTCAGCCGCAACAGTCGAGGTCTTACCATATTTGTGGTGACCCGAGGCACATTGTCAAGTATTGCCATCGAGCTTCAAGCAGCTCTCAGCATCAGAGTTCTCGTGCTATGATTCAGGAACCAGGTGTTCAATAGCCAGTCCAGCCAGCTAGAGGTGGGGGCAGAGGTCATAGAGGTGGAGGTAGAAGTCATAGAGGTGGAGCTTAGACCGCCAAAGGTGTAGGCCAGCCAGCAGCTAGGTCAGAGGCTGAGCCTTCAGATGCAGACATTACAGGTACTATTCTGGTTTGTGATAGAGAAGCTTCACTGTTATTTGACCCTGGGTCTACGTATTCGTATGTGTCTTCTTATTTTGCACTATACCTGGTTCTGCCTAGTGATCCACTGAATGATCCTGTTTATGTGTATACACCGGTGGGTGACTCTATTGTGGTCGATCGAGTTCATCGTTCCTGTATTGTGGTAATTGGGGGTCTTGAGACCCGTACTTATTTGTTGCTTTTAGATATGGTTTACTTCGATGTTATATTGGGGATGGACTAGTTACCTCCGTATCATGCCATCTTGGATTGTCATGCCAAGACTGTGACCTTAGCTTTGCCAAACTTGCCTCGTCTAGAGTGGAGAGGGGTTCCTGGTCATTCTAACCACAATGTTATTTCGTATGTAAAGGCTCGACGTATGGTCGAGAAGGGGTGTTTGGCTTATTTGGCTTATATCCGTGATTCTAGTGCAGAGGTTCCCTCTATTAATTCTGTGCCCGTGGTTCGTGAGTTTCCTGAGGTTTTCCCTTCAGACCTGCCGGGTATTCCACCCGACAGGGATACTGATTTTGCATTGATTGGGCTCCGAGCACCCATCCCATTTCTATTCTGCCATATCGCATGGCCCCACCAGATTTGAAGGAGTTGAAGGAGCAGTTGCAGGATTTACTTGAGAAGGGTTTCATTAGACCCAGTGTTTCGCCGTGGGGGTGCGCCGGTGTTATTTGTAAAGAAGAAGGATGGTTCGATGAGAATGTGCATTGATTACTAGCAATTGAACAAGGTTACAATCAAGAATAAGTATCCACTGCTGCGGATTGATGATTTATTCGACCAGCTTCAGGGTGCCAAGGTGTTTTCAAAGATAAACTTGAGATCTGGCAACCATCAGCTAAAGATTAGGGCATCTGATGTCCCTAAGATAGCTTTCCGCACTCGGTACGGACATTATGAATTCTTGGTCATGTCTTTTGGGTTGACAAATGCCCCAATAGCTTTTATGGATTTGATGAATTGAGTATTCAGGCCTTATTTAGACTTATTCGTGATAGTCTTCATTGCCGACATATTGATATACTCCCGCAGCCAGGAGGAGCATGAGCAGCATCTCAGAGTTGCTCTTCATACTCTTCAGACAGTCAACTATATGCAAAATTTTCAAAGTGCGAATTCTGGTTGAGTTTAGTTGCATTCCTGGGTCATGTTGTGACGGCAGAGGGTATTCAGGTTGATCCGGAAAAGGTTGAGGAAGTCAAGAACTGGCCTAGACCAATATCAACTACAGAGATTCGGAGTTTCTTGGGATTGGCAGGTTACTATCGACGGTTCATGGAGGGATTTTTATCTATTGCAGCCCCGATGACCAAATTGACCCCGAAGGTTTCCCAGTTCAAATGGTCGGATGAGTGTGAGGCGAGCTTTCAGAAGCTTAAGATAGCTCTGACTACGGCCACCAGTATTAGTTTTGCCCACAGGTTCGGGACCTTTACAGTCTATTGTGATGCTTCCCGTATTGGGCTTGGTGCAGTATTAATGCAGGATGGCAAGGTCATTTCCTATGCTTCGAGGCAGTTGAAGATTCATGAGAAGAACTATCCAGTGCATGATTTGGAGTTGGCAGTGATTGTTCACACATTGAAGATTGGGAGGTATTATCTGTATGGCGTGGCATGTGAAGTATTCACTTATCACAAGAGTCTTCAGTACTTGTTTAAGAAAAAGGAGTTGAATTTAAGGCAGAAAAGGTGGTTGGAGTTGTTGAAGGATTATGATATCACCATTTTATATCACCCGGGGAAGGCCAATGTGGTGGCTGATACTTTGAGTAAGAAGTCAGCCAGTATTGGCAGTCTTGCTTATATTCCGGTCAATCAGAGGCCGGTTGCTTTGGATGTTTAGGCTTTATCCAACTGATTTGTGAGGTTGGACATTGCTGAGCCTAGTCGTGTATTAGCTTGCATGGTCGCTCGTTCTTCATTATTGGAGCGTATCCATGATCGGCAGTTTGATGATCCCCATGTATGTGCCCTTAAAGACACGGTCCAACGAGGAGGTGCCAAGAATATCACCTTAGATACTGATGGAGTTTTGAGATTTCAAGGATGAATTTGTGTGCCAAATGTTGATGGGCTTCGAGAGTTGATTCTAGAGGAGGCCCACAGTTCCCGGTAATTCTATCCATCCGGGCGTAGCGAAGATGTATCATGATTTGCGGAAACATTATTGGTGGCGTAGAATGAAGAAGGATATTGTGGCATATGTAGCATGGTGTTTGAATTGCCAGCAGGTTAAGTATGAGCATCAGAGGCCTAGTGGTTTATTTCAGAGAATTGAGCTTCCCGAGTGGAAGTGGGAGCGGATCACCATGGACTTTGTTACTGGACTTCCGTCGAGTTGGAAAAAGTTTGATGCAGTTTGGGTCATTGTTGATAGGCTGACCAAGTCAGCACATTTCATTCCTGTAGCAGTCTCTTATTCATCTGAGAGGTTAGCTGAGATTTATATCCGGGAGATTGTTCGCCTTCATGGTATGCTGGTATCTATCATTTTGGACCGAGGTAAGAAGTTTACCTCGCATTTCTGGAAAGTAGTTCAGCGGGAATTAGGAACCCAGGTGCAGTTGAGCACAACATTTCATCTTCAGACGGACGAGCAGTCCGAGCGGACTATTCAGATATTGGAGGATATGCTCCGAGCTTGTGTTATTGATTTTGGAGGTTCGCGGGATCAGTTCCTACCTTTAGCAGAGTTTGCCTACAACAACAGCTACTAGTCGAGCATTCATATGGCTCCTTATGAAGCTTTATATGGTAGGCGGTGTCGATCTCTAGTTGGATGGTTTGAGCCGGGAGAGGCTCGGTTGTTGGGTACAGATTTGGTTCAGGAGGCTTTAAACAAGGTTAAGATCATCCAGGATAGACTTCGTACAGCTCAGTCCAGGAAAAGAGCTATGCAGATCGTAAGGTTTGAGATGTAGTTTTCATGGTTGGTGAGCGAGTATTGCTCTGAGTGTCGCCTATGAAGGGCGTGATGAGATTTGGGAAGAAGGGCAAGCTTAGCCCTAGGTTTATTGGCCCATTTCAGACTCTTGAACGAGTTGGAGAGGTGGCTTATAGACTTGCATTGCCTCCTAGCTTATCAGCCGTGCATCCAGTTTTTCATGTGTCCATGCTTCGAAAATATCACGGCGATCCAGCCCACGTGTTAGATTACAGCACTGTCCAGTTGGACAAGGACTTGTCTTACGAGGAGGAGCCGATGGCTATTTTGGACCGGCAAGTTCGTCAGTTGAGATCCAAGAGTTTTCCTTCTGTTTGTGTTCAGTGGAGAGGTCAGCCTTCTGAGGCTTCGACCTGGGAGTCCCAGCCTGATATGCGCAGCCGTTATCCCCATATATTCCCCGACTCAGGTACTTCCTTCTTCTGTCCGTTCGAGGACGAACGGTTATTTTAGAGGTGGAGAATGTGACGACCCAAAGGGGTCATCACTTATTTTCTTATCCATTCAGAGCTTCCGAGGCCTTGAAAATCTCATTTATAGTTGCCTTGATATGCGTGCGCAGTCCGTACACATAGCTGGAAGCTCAAATATGGATTTTTGTGGAAATTTTCTAAGTTTTGATATTAAAATGAATAAATTTGACTCCGGTCAACATTTTGGGTAAACGGACTCGGACCCGTAATTTGATGGTCTCGAAAGGTCCGTAGGAAAATATGGGACTTGGGCGTATGCCAGGAATCGAATTCCGAGGTCCCAGGCCCGAGAAAAGAATTTTCGAGTAAAATTATTTTCTAAAAATATTTAAGGAAAATGAAAATAAAATTGATTAAAAAGTGATGGTATCGGGACCGTATTTTGATTCCGGTGCCCGGTACAGGTCTTATATGTGGTTTAAGCGCTTTCTGTAAAGTTTGGTTGAATTCGGACGTCGTTTGACGTGTTTCGGGCCTAAAATGGAAAATTTGAAGTTTTATGAAATTTAAAAGAATTCTTGGATTTTAAGGCTTAATTCATTGTTTTGATGTTATTTTGGCGATTTGACCGCACGGTTAAGTTCGTAGGTTATTTTTCAGTTAGCTTGCATGTTTGATTTGGAGCCCCGAGGGCTCAGAAGTGTTTCGGAGGTGTCTCGGAGTGATTTCGGACTTAGGAAAATTTCAAAAAAAAATTGCAGAAACAGTACCCCGTAACAGTGCCCCGTAACAGTATCCGTGAATAGTACCATGAACAGTACCCCGTAAAAGTGACCCGTAACAGTATCCATGAATATTACCATAAACCGTACCCCGTAACAGTATCTAAAAATAGTACTGTGAACAGTAACACGGGATGAACAGTGCACACGAAAATTTATGGACAGAATTTTTTCCAAGCTCTAAAAATGGGACGCCCATTTTCCATTTTTTTTTACCGATTTGGAGCTCGGATAAGGCGATTCTTCGGGAGATTTTTGGAGAGAACAATAGGGTAAGTGTTCCTAACTCAATTTTGGTTATATTACTTGAATCTATGCAAGTTTTGGCATTAAATCCGTGAATTTAGCGGGAAAAGCTTAGAAACCCTCTCGAATAGATTTGAGGATTTGAGGGTTGAAATGTTATCAAAATTTAGTAATTTTAGTATGGTTAGACTCGTAGTTGGATGAGGTTTCATATTTCATAATTTTTGTCGAGTTCCGAGATGTGGGCCCCACGGGCGAATTTTTAGTGCAATTTCGGATTTTTAATGGAAAATATAGAATTTCATATGGAATTAATTTCTATAATTCTTATTGACTGAATCGAATTGTTTATAACTAGATTTGAAGCTTCGGACGAATTCGCGAGGCGAAGGCTTGTTGAAATTTTGAATTGGTAGCAAAGCGAGGTAAGTGTTTGGTCTACCATAGCTTGAGGGAATAGGAGTTGAGTCATATTTGTTATTTGCTACTTGTCGAGTACGACGCATAGACATGGTGACGAGTATCTATACGTCGGTGTCTAGCATGACCGTGAGTCTTTATATTGTGAATATTTGAATTTTCCATATCTTCCTTGATGAAATGGTGACTTTAATATGTTGTAAAGAACATGCGATATTAAAAATTTGAGGAGCATTGTCTCGAGTTATAAAATGAATTACAAGTGAGAAGTGAAAGAAAGAGAAGGAATTTTATTGAATTAATCCCTTGCTGGTGGTATTTGTGAAATTGTTGATATATCCTTTGTCGGGAATTCTATTGTTTATTTGTTGCGCTTTTTATTTGGATCCCTATTAATATTATTGCTTGCTTACTTTCTTGCCCTTATTTGTGATTGTTATTTGGGCGAGGAATAGTGATAAAGCACGAAAGGTGATGCCGTGTATTGTTTGATACTGAAATGGGAGCGAGTAGTATGCCGACCACAAATGATATTGAAATGGGAGCGAGTGGTACGCCTAACACAAATGATATTGAAATGGGAGCGAGTGGTACGCCTACCACAAATGATAAATTATATGGATCGAGTTGCATGCCGCGGCATGATAAATGATAAATGATATTGATCGGGTTGCACGCCGCAACAGATGATAAATGATATGGATCGGGTTGCACGCCGTAACAGTGTTGCTATATGTTAGGATCGGGTTGCGCGCCGCGACAATTGTTGGTCCCAGTATGTTTATTTCGGGTGTTAGCTGTTGTTGGCTGACTCTGTCTTTAAATTGAGATTTACTATTTGTATTTGTTGTTTCCCCATCGTATGTTTTTCTCTTCCTTTATTGACTGTTTAATTCCTATGTTTCCTTGCTGTACATGTATATATTTCTATACTGCACAGGCTTATGTGAGTGTCTGGTTCTAGCCTCGTCACTACTTCATCGGGGTAGGATAGGCACTTACCAGCACATGGGGTCGGTTGTTTTGATACTACACTATGTGCTCTTTTGCACAGATACAGGTTTCAGACAACAGGAGCAGTATCGCGGGTATTAGCATTCAGACCAACGAGACATTGAGGTAGCCTTGCAGGCGTCCGCAGGCCCGGCGTCTCCTCTATCTTTACATTCAGTATTCGAGACAAACAGTTTATATTATCTTTCAGACGGTTGTATTTAGTACTCTTAGAAGTTCGTGAGTATTGTGACACCAATTATTGGGTAGAGGTTCATGTTAAATATCTGTATTTCATTCAGTATTATTAACTTAAGTCTTCCGCTCATTTGATTTATTCCGCTGTATTTATATTATTTCTGTTAAAATGTTAAAAGAATACTTTTGATAACGAAAAGATAAGTAAGAGTTGGCTTGCCTAGCTCCTACTGGTAGGCGCCATCACGACTCCCAATGGTGGAAAATCCGGGTCGTGACACGTATTCGTTGTGGTTTTGATCAGATTCGACGCACGAGGAGGTTGATTTGAGAGGCAAAGGCATAGCGAGCTAGAGTTTGGCTGGCTTGAGGTGAGTAATGATTATAAATGATGTCCCGAAGGTTTGAAACCTCAGATTTGCACAACGTGGTGCTATGTTGAGGTGAGACACACGTTGCATGATGAGCATGGGGTCCATTACTACTGGGGATTTGGGACTTGGTCCATCTCGCTTGATGATTTTTTTGTATTTTGACTGAGATTTAATTATTATCATTGTGATTTGGGCTAGTTGCCTTGTTTGGGGCCTTGTGCCGACCTGTAGAACCCTTAGGGCATTTTTACTGATTGACCTCACTTTACTTGTTAAAAATCATACCATCAGTCATGTTGCTAACTGCTTAATTCAATATGAACTGGCTTTTGAAATTTGCTAATCTGAAATGAAAGTAATATGTGGGCTGAAATCCCTATCTTATATTAATATGACCGAGCGGTTGTATTTATATTGACTGAGAGGGGTTGATAACCCAATCGTGAGGATGTTTTATATGTTATGGATCGGAATGCACGCCGCAGCAAATGTATATTTATATATATATGGACCGGGCTGCACGCCGCAGCAATGTAGCGCTTGGGCTGTAGGAGCCCCTCCCAAGTCTGTACACCCCCAGTGAGCGCAGTCGGCTATTGTTATGGATCGAGCTGTGCGCCACAGCGATATATAGATCGGGTTGCACGCCGCAACGGTATATTTATGATTTCGATTATTGTGAAAAATATATTAGTGAGTACTGAGGCAAAGTAAGAAATAAATGAACAATATGCTCGAGGAGCGGATTTTATACTTGATTAATACTTGTTTAGCTACCTGTTCTACCTGATTTTAAGGAATTTCACATGACTTCTTCATTATTTGCTGTTTAAATGTTCTTACTGCTTTGATATAGGGCTGCTTAGTGCTTTTACGCGATTTCATACTGTCAGTCATTATTTATTTTTATTACTCACTGGGTCGGAGTACTCACATTACTCCCTGCATCGTGTATGCAGATCCAGGTGTTCCTGAGGCGTAGTTCGAGCTATTCTACAGTTCAGATTTCACCGGAGTTATTGAGGTAGCTGCATGACGCCCGCAGCCCGATTCCTCCCTCTATTTTTCTTTACTTTTTCCGCATTTTTTAATGTTCCTGTAGTAGACTGTTGAACTCATGTACTAAAGGCTCTTTATTTGTGACACCTGATCGGTGGGCCATTATAGAGATTATTTTTATTGTGGTTTCAGCATATTTCATCTTTTATTTCAGACTCTTATTCATAATAGTTGGTAATTTAATTCTGTTAATCGGTATTTTATTTTAAGGAAAGATATTGAGAGTGTTGAATTGGTCGGGCTTGCCTAGCATTGTGTTGGGCGCTATCACGATCGGGGTTGGGGTCGTGACACTTTGGTAGCCCAAAGGCCAACGTATTTTTTCGTGCGGGTACCTCACACTTAGTTCCAACCATCTGATTTGCTTTTTCTTCCTTCCAATGGCTTTTCTTTCCATGCTCCTACAAAATAAAATAAAAACTACACTACAAAAATAACACAATAAAAAAATAAAAAAATTAAGAAAAATAGAATATAAAAAAGCAGTAAAGTTGGGTTGCCTTCCAACAAGCACCTAATTTAACGTTGCGACATGACGTGAATCACTTTCTGCCTCTACTTCGAACTTATGAATTGAACTCCAAGTTTTGATTCTACTCTATGATCATGCTCTTGTGGTGGTGTAAAGCCTTGAAAGCCAAGAATTAAATAATTCTTTATGCGATTTTTGGCTTTAAGCTGAGGAATATCGTCTTGCCTATACGGAAGCCTTGAAAGCATTGGAATACAAATTAAGGAAGAACGAAAGAGAAAACTCTTGTGATTTGTTGCTTCAAAGTGTTCCCGTAGCCTTTTTTCCTCTCCACTAATGTCTTCTATCATAAGAAATAGGTTTAGAATCCCTTTTATACATGTTGGGGGCGTGTAGGGTCGAAACTACCAAGTCCTAGCTGAATTAGGACGAAATTCGCCCTTAGCCGTCTCGCTTGGTGCCTGGTGCCAACCTGGGCACCAAAATGTTTTCCACTTATTTGCTATTCTGCCATTGGCGTTTTGGTTGGTGCCTGGCGCAAACCTAGACACCAAAATCATACTCCCTCCAAATTCTTTTGTTTTTACTTCACTTTGCATGCAAGCTTGCCAATTCACTTTAAATTGACTCATACACATATAAATACCATTATTAAGATGAGTCACAAATATTCACACCAAAGTTAACAAGATCGAGGCACAATGCAAGGCAAACTACATGCAAAAACATGAATTTTTAGCCTAACATCACACTACCAATAATTCATCAATTTGTTATTCTTTGTGTTTGTGTGTTTTTTTTTTCTCATATTCAAATTAAAAATTTATGTTAATCTTGTTTAGAATAATAATAAGCAGGCTTATTCATAGCATATTTTGGTAATTTTCTTAGCGCGTTAAATTTAAGAGAAAAAAATTATTAATTTAGTTAAACCTCATCAACTTGTGAATAACAAAAGAGTTTGCATTTTCCTTTGTTGATAATTCATTACTTGATAATATTAAATAAGATGAGATTTCTTCTTTTTAACATAAAAAAAAATATGTGTCATTAGAAGTGGACCTGGAAATGTAGAAACAAATATTTCTAAAGGAGTATCAATGTTACTCTTTCGTTTTATAATTTTTTTCTCATTAAGTACTAGAATTCAAGGCAATTGTTTGAGCAGTCGCACTTTGAGATGTTTACTTGACATTCAATATAATCGTGAAGATTCAAATAGTAGAGATTTTATAGTTTGAACAATAATACCGTGAATTCTAAATTTGAGTCCGTATCATCTCATAATCAAATGACCTTTTTTTTGTTATATATATTAAAAACATAATAAATTTATCATAATATTTTAAATTAAGCTGGAGCAAGTTTTTACTAAATGAAAATAGCTTAATTAACAATCAATAAAAGTAACTCGATGTTTTGATTTGAAATGGCATAATAATATTTATTGATTAGTCTTTTCTTTAAAATTTTGTATTCTGCTTGGTTATAGTAGTTAATATTCAGTTTGTTCTTATTTTTAATATAAAAAAGAATATTAAGGGAAAAAATGTTTACTCACTTCTAAATATTAAATCAAAAGAAAAGAATATTACACACTTTAAAATTATATAAGTATAATTTTAATTAGTGTAGCCATCTAAGTGAGAGAGTTGGATGTGAAATGATATATTTAAGTGGAGCTCACATAGTCGCTGATAGATTTTGTAAAGATTGAATATTGTTTAATGGCTTCTTTTGGAGAATCTTGATCGGTGGAGGTTCAAGCTGGTACTAATCAAAAAGCGGTGCTCGGGATGATTTACTTGGGTAATTAGTTGTTAGCTATATTATTGTTTATTTATTTATTTATTGTGTACCGAGTGTTGTTTTGACACATTGGTTGGATTTGTTTTTTATGCATCATTTATCTTCTGCTGTCGAAGATAACTATTTTATGTTATTACTATTACGACTCAAAACCAACCCATCGTGATGGAACCTATCGTGGAACTAGGCAAGTCAACTACTCAACTTTTCAATACATCAAAAGCTTTGAAAAATATGGAAGCAGTTAAATTGAAGGAAGATCCTTTTAAAAGCAAATAAGAAAAAAACATAATCTCAATACAAAATCTCTCCCAAAATCGGGGCGTCATCGAGCACATGAGCATCTACATAGGAATATAGTCTAACACAACGTCTAGAGAATAAAACTGAAATATCAAATGAAGATAAGGGAGGAGAGTCAAGGTCTACGAATGTCAAGCAACTACCTCGATAGTCTCCGAAAGTCCAAACTCCTCAACTCAGCAACCGGCGTGGTCGGTAGCACCTGGACCTGCACACGAGGTGCAGGGTATAGCGTGAGTACAACCAACTTAATAAGTAACAATTCTGACCTTTGGGCTGAAAGTAGTAACAAACTCAAAAGGTACAGTTCCATATAAAAAATAACAGTACAGAAAACGTAGACATGTTTCCAAGTTCAAAAATTAAACTCAATACTAGTAAGATAGATCAATTCTGAATGATATGAATAATATAACTTCTCTACTTCTACATGTCAATGCACATGCTGTATGTGATACACCATGCTGAAAGCCTGGTGTGCTTACGCTCTCAAAATGCTCAATCTCTCAGTACTGTATATGGCCAATCCGGCCCAGGAAGATCCATCCCGGAAATACATTCATCAACTAACAATCAGTCACTCAGTACTGGATAGGGCCAATCCAGCCCAGGGAAGATCCATCCCTAGGTATAAATGATTCGGACAAGTGCCCAAGTGTTATCATAAGCCAGATCCAGGCATAAATCAATAAACATATTGTAGCGTGCAGCCCGATCCCATAATTATCACTCATAATCAGGCGCTCGACTTCACTCAGTTCCAGTTTCTCTCTCACAGGCTCACAATGTCATGAAACTAGCCCGAAATGATGATTTGATATATCAATAAATAGCAACATAAACTTAGATATGATATGTAATAAATGAATATGACTGAGTACGAAACTTCAACGAACTCAATAAGCCAACAGCTAGAAACGACCATTATGGGTCCCAACAGTATCACCATATAGCCTAGACATGATCTCTAGTATGATTGACAACTCAATTACTTTATCACATTATGAAAACATGAATATCAACAAGATAAATGAGCTATACAGTTCCATAGAATCGACCAGGTCACAATTCTCACGGTGGATGCCTACAATCCCGTCACTTTCCATGTGCGTCACCTCAACACCAATCGTATAACACATACTTCGGGGTTTTGATCCCTCATGGCCAAGTTTAGAAGTGTTACTTACCTCAATCCGAGCAAATCTCTACTCCAACATACTTTTGCCTTGCGAAACGGCCTCCGAATGCATCGAATCTAGCCATAAACAATGCAATACAATTAACACGGGCTAAAGGAATCAATTCCATTAGAAAATAATAAGTTATAAATCAACAATCAAAAATCGTCTCGAAGTCAGCCCCCGGGCCCACGTCTCAAAATCCGACAAAAATCACATAACCTGAAAGCCCATTCAACCATGAGTTCAACCATACCAATTTTACCAAAATCCGGAACCAAATCGCCACCCAAATCCTCAAATCAAACTCTCCAAATCCTTAGCCTCAAACCCCTAAATTTCACCCCAAAACCACATAATCTAAGTAGGAAAATCAATGAGGAAACAAGATTATTGATAAAAAAACGAGCACAAGGGGCTTACCTCAAGAATCCTCTCGAAAATCTTCTCAAGAATCGCCAAAACCCGAGCTCAAAATATTTGAAATGAAGCAAAATTGCGAACCCTCATTTTTAAATACTCTGCCCAGCATTCTCGCTTTTGTGGCCAACTTAACCACTTTTGTGGCACCGCTTTTGTGGTCCAACATACGCATCTGCGGAAATCACCAAGCCGACCGACCGCTTCTGCGGTCTAACCCCCGCTTCTGCGGGCGCACATCTATGCAAGCAAAGCCGCTTCTGCGGACTAGACCCATCACTCCTACTTCTGCTTCTGCGACCCTCCAAGCTCGCACCTGCGGAATACATTCCACATCTGCGCTCCTGAGTCGCCACTCCAAATATTTTTCCGCTTCTGCACATCCCAGCTCACACTCGCGAGCTCGCACCTGCGACCAATGTTCCGCATGTGCGATTGCATCAGAAGGCTTCAGCTTCAGTAGTCTTCCAAACTCAACAATCAATCCGTTAACCATCCAAAATTAACCCGAGACCCACTGGACCTCAACTATATATACCGACAAGTCCTAAAACACGATACAAACTTAGTCGAACCTTCAATTCACATCAGACAACATCAAAAGCACTAGCACCCAAATTCAAGCCGATTGAAACTAAGGAATTCCAACTTCTATAAACTATATCAAATCACGCCCGATTGACCCCAAATTTTGCACACAAGTCACAAATAACATTACGGACCTACTCTAACTTCCGGAATCAGAATCTGACCCAATATCAAAAAGTCCACTCCTTGTCAAACTTCCAAAAATCTAACTTTCACCATTTCAAGCCTAATTCCACTACAGACCTCCAAATCACAATCCGGATATGCTCCTAAGTCTAATATCACCCAGCGGAGATAATGGAACCATCAAAACTACATTCTGGTCGTTTACACATAAGCTGACATCCAGTCAACCATTTCAACTTAAGCTTTCAACCTTGAGACTAAGTGTCTCAATTCATTCCGAAATCGCTCCGGACCCGAACCGACTACCCCGAAAAGTCACAAAATAGTTATAAAGTATATAATGAGCAGTAAATGAGGGAATGAAGCTACAACTCTCAAAATAATCGGTCGGGTCGTTACATTTACTTAATTGTAATATTTTAATGTGCGGGGATGTCACGATCCAAAACTCACTCTAGGCCATGATGGCGCCAACGTCACCATTAGGCAAAGCAACAGTGAGCTACCAACTTGATTACGCATTTTATTATTTACGAAATCATGCATTCTATTAGATAAAGAAATCAAGGCATTAAAATCATGAAAACTTGCACTTTAAATAGAATAGATAATAAAAGTGTGTAAATGCTAAGAAAAATCACCACAACATCTAGAACATTCTTAAACTCGATGTCACAAGTGCATGAGCATCTACTAAAGAGTACGCCAATATTACAACATCCATCTGAAATACAAGTTAGACAGAAGAATATAAATAACTCTTATGGAGACTCTATATGCTGCGGATTGTAACATAGAATGCAGTTCACGTAAAGTCCTCGCAATAGTCGCGCCTCTGCTCCTAGAGGACTACTAGAAATGTATATATACATGCATAATAAGTGCAGCAAGTGTAGAATGAGTACGTAAATCAACGTGTACCCAGTAGGTATCTAGCCTAACCCTACAGAAGTAGTAACAAGGGTTCGACATCGACACTTACTAGTGGTCCAATAAGACAGGTACAATAAGAAGTAAACATATATGGGGCAGAGCAGATAAATGGTATGAACAAATATAAATACGAGGTACAATCCTCCCCTGAACGGTAAACTCAAGCTCTCACTAAGCAGTTACATCCTCAACCAGAGTATATCTAGAATGGACCTCACCAGATAGGTCATCACAACTCAAATCAGGAAAACAAATACACGGATGTATTGGTTTCCTGTCAGACATTAAGTACGATGTTGCCGAGGCAAACAGCCCGACCCGTAAGAGTGATTTATAGAAATGCTGCAGCAAACAACCCAATATTATCATACTGTATGCACTACCGAGGGTTGAACGACACGAACCATAGATGTATCTATTATACTGACGAGACGAACGACCCGCTCCTATAAGAGTGTGGTACATAATCCTACCGAGGCAAACATGATCCTATTAGAATAAGAAGATTTAGTGGGTCCTTGACCCCACTCACAAATAAACGTGTGAGTTATGAATTTTTAAGGAAAACCTTTTAATGTAAACACATAGCGCAAGAAAAATCCGTAAGAGGAGCACAATTATTTTGCGGTTAATCATGAAACTCGTCAAATCTCTATAATAGCAAGTCTATCACTCTACGCAAGTCTAGTCTCAAGTCGTAATGCGAAATAAAGGAATTAAATGAGCAAAGATAACTCCAATAGTACAATTATAGCTTGGAATGAACCTAAGCCTACCCGGACATAACATGAATTTAGCTACGTATAGACTCTCGTCACCTCGTACATACGTAGCCCCCAAAACAAGTAGCACATAACTATTATATCACCTAGGGGGTAGCTTCCCTCTCATAAGATTATACATAAGACTTACCTCGCTCCAAAGTTCCATAATCGGCTCCAACGCCACTCTAACACCTCAAACTGATGTTGTCACTCTAAAACTAGTCAAACAATGAGCAAACCAATAAAAATATACTCTAATACTCATAATAAATCAATTCATAATAATTTCTAACTCCGCTTGAAAAGTCAATAAAGTCAACACTCGGGACCATGTGCTCGGATTTCGAAAAGTGTCGAAGATAAACTTTACCATAACGCTACAAACTCAAATATATGATTTATTCCCAATTCCATGTCCAATTTCGTGGTAAAATCAAAAAATACTAAATTCTAGGTTTTTCTCTTAAATCTCACAATTTCCATAAATATTCATATTTTAATCCACATATAAACCATGTATTTAACTTACAAGGTGTAGAAATCACTTACCTAAAGTTTGATGATAAAAATGGCACTCCAAAATCTCCCCAAATTCGGCTCCCATGAAAGGAATGAGGTGAAAATGAGCCAAACGCCCCGAAATATAGCTTCTACCAGGTATTAAACCTTCGCAATCACGGAAAATGCTCTGCGATAGCAAAGCACAACTTTTCTCAGCTGAAAATTATCCTTCGTGGTCGCGAAAAGAAAGCTGCCCAACTTGTCGCGCCCCCTTTTTTCCCTCCTCGCGGGGAGAAGTCTGGGTCCGACATTCCATGTGGGTAATGATTCATTTCCTTTTGGAAATTTGGTTTTTTTTGAAGAGTCTCCACCTAACGGATTATGGTGCGTTAGGGCACCTAGAGCGATTAACGCTTAGACTAGTTTGCATTACCATAGATTTAGGGTAAGGGCTCGAAATAACCTTGAGAGGAAGGTGTTAGGCACCCATCTCGGTCCACAACGGTGGGTCTCGGTCGAAAATATACTTAAGAATTAGTCCTTTAAATAAATAAATAGTTTAAACACATACATGCAAATAAAGGCATGTTTCGGGCGTTGTATGACTCAAATAAGGAGACAAAAAGAAGGGAAGAGATTTGAACAAGTTGCATATATAGAGAAAAAGTAAAGTTTAAACATCGGGAATTGAGAAAGAGGGGTCCTAAGTTGGTTAGCCTACAGGATCACCCCACACAATGCCCGGTAATCACTCCTCAATGAGGGGCTACACGTGACATTAGCGCGTAGTCATCATATCCTTACTACCCAATTCCCTCCCCTTGGTCATGGTCTAAAGCGTTCTAGCAACCTTTAAAATGTCCTATGCGTGCACTACCCATCCATTCCTCGTGGCCCTGGAGGCATTTAGGACCTATATTTTTTAGGCAGTTCTAGACCATCCTAAGTTACTTAAAGGAGAAAAGTCTAAGTGTCAACCAAAACAAATAGGACTGCACATATAGAGGGAACAAGTAATGGCTCGCATTTTTACCTCCATAAGCAAAACAAATATATGCACGTCTTAGACAATTGTTTCAGGCACTTGATAAACTTATGATATCTAGGTGATCAGGAATTATACAGCATGAATTAGGGCCGTCAAAGACCTATTGGCTTACCTACTGATTTTAAACTATTGAATACGAGCAGTTTTAAATAACAAAGCGCAGTTTCATAGTTACAGAGTTTAATCTCCCAATAAGCTTGCCTAAATGCATAACAGTGATGTCTTATGAGCATGTTATCTATATTGATTAGTAAAACAGTGAATAGTTTTTAAACGAACACTTGAGATCCTATAGGCATGCTTTCTAGCGGCATTAATTTAAGCCAGTGTTTGAAAATTCATTAAAAAGGTGACAGATTAATTAAACCAGTTCAGAATGATCAAACATGAATTAAACGGATTTATTCAACTAAACTGATTTTAAGTCCTATAGGCATGATTTCTATTAGAACTGTTTTAACTCCTATAGACATGGCATCTAATTATTAAGAACTGACTCAAATCCTTATAGGCATGATTTCTAAGGAAGCGAGTTCGAATACATGCTGTAACAAAACATGAACTTCAATTACTTTATACCATATAGGCATGATATCTAATTATAAGGCTATTTAGATCCTATAAACATGATTTCTAATATTGTAAAGCAAACATAACAAACACATTCGAATTAACACAATCCTATAGGCATGGTATCTGCCCAATTTACCCAACATGTATATAACTACCCACCCCCTTTTCACTAATTACCCCAATATTATTTACAATAGTTATTTCAAACCAAATGAATTAAAATACATAAATGAACAGGAATTAATCCGTAGGGAGCCTGCAGTAGGCCCAAATGACTTCCAAGCCTCCAATAGCCTCAAATGCCAATGTTCCATAGACGGTATCATGTCTACATGTGTTAGAGTTCCCTAAGGACCTCAAGGATCCCGGACAGTGCTCACACCTAGACCTTTTCCCGAACGATAGCGGATTTAGGTGCAGTATGGAAAGGCCAGCTCTGACATGCCAGAGTTCAGAGAGATCTCAAGGGTCTCAAGGTAGTACACATGTCAGAGGGGCAGAACCTAGTATCCTAAGAGTAAAGTGAGAGTGATTGACATAGATTTATTTTGAAAATAGTACAGAGATGACTTTAGAAGTAGAAAAGTTTTTTCAGAAACTGGATACAACTGGGTAGTAAAAGACAGTTTGAGAAGAATAACAAAATAGCAGACAATCAATTGGTCATAAGAGACTCATATTCAGAAGAGAACACTTAACAAACAAATTTCACATGGGGATAAAGGGATTGTGGCACATAGGAGCCACATTAGGGGGCATGGAGGAAACATATAGTCACAAACTGCATGTAACACTTAGGATCTTAGTAGTTAGGACATAGATAATAGTTGTGATACAGGAAGCAAGACATGTCTCAAACAATATTAAACATGCTATGTAAAAAAAGTAAGCAGGAAAGAGTGAAGAATAAAAAGCATACATTGAACAGGACAGAGTCTAGACATGCTGAGCAAAGAAGTAAGCAGGAATGCAAGTTGAATTCATAACTGATGAATTAGTGCAAGAATGAAACATATAGGATTTAGATTTCAAAACTTAACATAGAGACAAACCAGAAAAGGGTGCAGAATATAAAGCCAATAAAGTTCCAATATCTAGCCTTGGCTTTCAGCTGGCTAGATCAGTGAGTATCATAAGTAGCAGAAGAGAAAGAGAACTTTTAGAGTGTAAGGAGTAGTAATTTGAACTAATGTTACTGTTCATAACTTAAAGTAAGAGGGAGGTTTATATGGTAATCAAAAGCTTGACAAATAAGGTAAGAGATCAATTAAGTAGCAAATAAGGGAAGTCATATGTAAATCAGCAAGTCTTTCCCTTAATCAAGGGACAATTAAATCAATGGTAAAAGCATTCTAAGTATTTAAGGAAAATAATCAAGTAAGGTTTGGTATAGAGTAGGTAATTAGGGGTAAATGAACAGAAGTTTTAATTAAGGAAACAAATCAGTAAGAATCGGCAAAATAAAAAAAGGCAAGGAAAAATAATTAAGGCAAGCAATTCAATCAAATCGAATGGAAAGGTTCGAATCGAAAGTTTAAGGGAAAGTGTTCTAATCACACCAATAAACAAGGAATTCAGAATAATCAAAGAGAAAGTCATGAAAGAGTCAGCATGTTTAGCATATAAAATGAGGCAGAACACGAAAAGTCGGGATTTCACATAACTTAAACAAAACAAATAGTTAGAACGTCACTGGTTCAAAGAGGTCTTAACGCGAATAGTCAGGATGAACACAAGCATACAAAATCAGTGAAAGGGTTGAACTAAGAAATTCACTAGAAGCATATTAGAATACTAAAATCACGAGAAATCACAAGAACTCAAAGCAAGAACACGACCAGGTGTACCAATACTCAGAAACCAAATGAAGAACTCCAAAAATTAGGGCTTTCAGTACAGGCAATCTAAGGTTGTAGCAGACTTATAAAATCAATTAAAATAAATGAGAAGCGGAAGACTAAACACAAAAAGTCATCAAACAATTTGTAAAAAAGAAATTCCGGAAACCCTAGTTTAGGAAAAGATGAAAATCATACAATTTTTGTAAAGAATCTTAAGATTATTGTAAGACTCACATAAAACAAACACAAATCACCTCAGATCTGTACAGATCTAAGAGGTTTAGAAAAGAAATTAGGGTTTCAAAGAGAACCATACAGAGGTGGAGAAACACGCTTAGAAACCCATAGATCGTAGTCAATATAGGACGATCTTGCTCGGAAACACACTGGAATGACCTGAAACAGGTGAGAGAGGAACCATAGATGCAAGTCGACTAGCCCTGGTTCCTTAAGGGCCTTGGAGATGGCAAGATTGATGTGAGGGAGACCATTGGAGGCCTGAGAGGTGATGAGAAGTCACCGGAAATGGTCATGGACGAGGGTTAGTGAGGTTATGATCAGGGTCAGATTGAGAGTGTTTGAGAGCAGAGAGGGGTTTTAGGGTGGCGGGTAGTATAGAAATGATAGGGTTTGGGGGATCTTTTGGGTTTATTTTAGGGATGGTGGTTTGTGGCCGTTGATCTCTATGATCAACGGCCGAGATTAAAGGGTTGGGGGAACGGATCGGGTCAGGCGGATGGTATTGGGCCTGGGTAATTTAATTGGGGATTGGGCTATTAATGGAGTTAGGTTAGGGCTGAAATTGAAATAAAATTAGGCCATATTTTAAATAGTCATTTTTAATACTATATAATTTATAAAAAATAATAAATAACTTCCAAAAAATATTTTCGTGTACTACAATGATTTAAAGATACTTATCTAATATTTAAAAATATAAAAGACCATTTTATACATAAATAATGTAATTATGCATTAATATGGCTATTATTGCAGAGATGTTCAATTTAGCCTAAAAATATAAATATAATTGTAAAAAATGCACTAAAATATGTAAACACTATATTGGCATAAACAAAGAATTTATATGATTAAATCATCACAAAAGTAATTTGAAGGAAAATTATTGGATATTTATATAAATAAAAAGGGAAGAAATAAATTGATTTGGAGCTTTTAAAATCATAGAAAAATTATAAAAAGTGTTTATGCATGCTTATAACTGCATATGTGCTATTTTGAAAGTATATATATATTTTTAAATATGTGAGGGGAAAAATTGGGTATCAACACAACTCCTTTAGACAAGCTCTAGTATAATGATCATAACTTTTTGTACAAAATTCCAAAATGACAAATGGTTTGACTTTCAAATAGTGTCCATAAATCTCATAAAAAGTAGTCTTTTTCGAATTTTTTTTGATTATTTTTTGGATTTTGATGAATCGTAAGATTTAAATAAAAAAGGGCATTTTTCTCAATCTAGACACCAAGGGCTACAACTTTTATTTTTGGATCATCTCCAAATTCCTTATAGATTGCAATATATAAGCTTCCAAAGTCGGCCTTCTGCAGTAGAAATTTCTTCTTCGCGAAAGCGAATCTTCCTCCGCAAATGCGATTCACAAACCCCTTTCTCCCATTTTTATCTTCGCGAAGAAGGGTGCACCGGACCTCAGAAAATTGCAGCTCAACATGGCAAAATGACCCGTATACCTTCTGAAACACACCCGAGGCCCTCGGTACCCTGCCCAATCACACCAATAAGTCCCAATACACGATACAAACATGTTCGATGCCTCAAATAACACCAAACAATATCAAAACTACGAATTGATGATCGAAATCTTTCTTGAAACTTTCAAACTTCGATGAACGCGTCTGGTTCATACTTAAACATTCAAGAATGACGTCAAACTTTACGCACAAGTTATAAATCACAATATGAGCCTATTACAAGGCTCGGAACCCCAGACAGATATTGATAACACCAAAGTACACCTCAAACCAAACTTAGAAAATTCTAAAACCTTCAAAATATCAACTTTCCACAATAAGAGTCGAAATGCTCCCGGACAATCCGATACTCAACCCAAACATACGCCCATGTCCAAATCATCATACGAACCTATTGGAACCTTCAAATCCTGATTCCGAGTTTTGTTTACTAAAAAGTCAAACCTTAGTCAACTCTGTTGAGCTTTTTAAGCTTAAAAGAGGGTGAATAGGAAATGGAGGGAAAATAAAAATTTTAAGTGAAATTTTAAGTTTTTCCCTTGACAATGGGACATTGTCCCATATTAGAAGAGGAAAAGGTTTTTGATGGGTATATATACAATTGCTCTTCTTGTAGCTCTTAAAGAGTTAAGAAGAAGGCAAGCCTCGCGCCGTCGTCCTCGTCGCTCGCTCGGCTCGGCTTCGGCTTCGGCTTTGGCTTCGGCTTCGGCTTCGGATTTGGTCAAATGATTGACCGATTAATTTTTTGGACCAAATTTATTTGTCAATAGTCAATATTAACGTAATACGTGTCTGTAAAGGAAGAGTAATAATTCAAATTATTTGTTTCATTGACTGTCTGTTTTTTGTAACGGAAAAACATTTTCCTCTGCCTGTCGCCATGGCCGTTTTACGTATCTGGCCTCTGAAGAGTTACAACTCTTCATTTGAACTCAACAGGTTCGGGCGATAAATTGTTGTCCATTTTCTCAGATTTTCCATACAAATTTCTGAGTGCTCCTCCTTTCTTCTGCATTGTTTTAACTACTAAGAAAGCTACAGTAAGTATAATTTTCTACTTATCTTTGTGTTCGCTGAAACACTGGGGCTTAAAGTACCGCTACACCATTGTGTAATTTGTTCTATCCTGGGAGGAAATAATCCACAATCTTACTAGGAGAGGATTAATTTCTTAAAGAAACACTGTGAATTCAGTGGGCTCGGATTAAATTTTGTTTCTGTTTTTCATTTCTGCTTATACGTTATTTTTATATTCTTCAGAATTATTTTACAAATACAGTATACTAACAAACTCTTCCAACTAAAAGCTTTCGAATTTAGAATTTTTTCTCCGAATTAACTCCGAACATTTCGAAATTCAGTTCCGGCCTCAAACCGTCGAACGACGTGCTAAAACTCAAAACGATCGATCCGGTCGTTACAGGGGATGGAAAGCTAGAACTGTTTATGTGTTATTTGGATCGGAGCTATTTGATGAGTTTATATCGGTAGATGTGGGTCAATCGAATAATAGAGATGAAAGATTGAGAATAGAGTCTGTTAGATATAATTTTTATCGGAGGAATATGATTTTATCTTATATATAAAGTCATAGATATCTTGTAGAGCTAGCAAATAATGTTAACATACAGTTTTTTGATATATTTGGATATAGATAATGTACTAAAATGTAAACTGACTTGGTGTAATAATCTTGAGAAGAACTCGTACTTCTTTCATTGGAATTTGTGTATTCTTAAAGGGTATTTGGCTAAACTTATAAGCCGGTTAAACTAACTTATAAATACTTTTCGGTTTATCTACGTGTTTGGTAAAGTTAAAAGTGTTTATAAGTCAAAAATAAGTCATAAGCTGGCCACCCCCAGCTTAAGAATTTTTAGCTTATATGCACTTTAAGTTTGACCAAAATTTTTACCATTTTATCCTTAAAATATTCTTTTTTAGA
>MU779832.1:36107-76330 GCA_026770625.1 Nicotiana glauca | reverse complement strand
CCACCCCCACCCCAAACCCCTGCCTCTTCAAGTCTGTAATTCTCATTGACTATTTAAGATAAACAAATTCTCTATTCCTTTGCAAATTTGTATATATGTGATTGTATATTAATCTTTGAATTGTATGTAATAAATTAGGACATATCAAATTTTTGATGTATTGCTTTCTAAGTGTTGTGGTAATGGAGATAATGTTTGTTTCTCTTCAAGTATTTTGTCCTATTTAGATTTATTTTTTACTGAGATATTTTTGTCAATTTATTAATTATTATAACTTATGATTATATGCTTATCATAACATAAATTATATTATCATAAAAATTTATCTTATCCAAGCATAGTTGTATTTAAAATAAATGACAAATAAAATATTTTGTATTTGAATGGATTTGAAAACTAAAATTTTGAAGAAATTACACCCTTATAAATATAAACAGTTCTAAGATTTTTTAAGTTATTTTAACTAGAAAAAGAGTTTGTCAGCATTTTTTTATTATCAATTTCAGCACTAAAAAGTATTTTTCAGCACCTAATATTTATCGGCTACTTCAAATCAGCTAATCCAAACGGGCTCTTAGTCTTGTAGTTTTTTTTTTAGAAGGGCATGTCGTTGCTCTTCCTTGTATTTATTAAAAAAAACTAGCTTTATTTTATTATAATTTTAAGGTTGTTTGGGAACCGATTCAACAAATTTATCAATCTGCCACGTGATTCCAACTTTCAGATATTAGTGTCTAGTCAAAAAGTTAAAAGACACCGTAGAAACATGTGTATTCAAAATGGGTCCATAGGACTTGAATAATGGCATGACGGATGATGAGATAAGCAAGGGGCAATTTGATCTCATCACTCAAAGAGTTATATGGTAACTGCAGTAAAATGCTTTTTCGACCAATCGCGTTGCTCTATTTTATATGAATTTACCAGAACATCCGATGTCTTCAATTTCCTTGGATTTTGGCCCTATATGAATTACTCCCATAATTTTAAAATAAAATAATTTCTTTTCATTATTTATAATTTTGTGAATTTTTATGGCATTTTCTGTTAATTCTTTGCATTTGTTTGTGCATGTTTATTTTATTTTAATAGAAAATACAAAAATGGATTTATGTGCATTTAAGATTTAATTTTACATATTTTAGATTAATTAGTAATTAGGTTTTGTAAAAAATAGAAAAATCACAAAAAAACGAGTTATTTTGCACTTTTAATTTTAGTTTTTGATGTTTGATAGTTGTTCTTTTTAATTTGTTTTTTTTTTAGTATTTGTGATAATTAATTAGTATTTTGATAGGCTAATTCGGTTCCATGATTTAATTTAGGATGTTATTTTTTAGAAAAGGGGATTAAAAAGAGTTCGAAAATAAAAAGAATTAATTTGAAAAAAAAAAAAGAGAAAAGGAAAGGAAGAGATCAGATTTTGGGTTGTAACTAGATCTTCTCAGCAGGCCCAATTTCCCCACACCCGTTCAAATCCGCCCAATACCCGGGTCCAACCCAATTAACCCTTTTTGATGCCCAAACGGCGTCGTTTAGAGTCTCTTGGTTTTAGTTTAATCTCAGCCCTTCGTTCATCAGATCTGATGGCTCAGATTATTCCTCCCATTTTAAATTTATATGTCTGAACTCTTCATTCTAACTAGATCCAAACACCCTTGTCTCTCTCCCTCCCCAAATTCAGAGATGTCGAACCCCAACGTCGCCTCTAAGCGAACCCTTCATTATTACCGGCGAGAGAGCTCCAGCCACCACCAAAATCCGGCCATGCAACCATCACCCCTCCTTGCATCCTAATCCATCACCATTTTTCCCAAAATCCTCGCCAAGATGAAACCGTTCAAATTTGAAATCAGAGAAGATGAAAATCTCTCAAGTCCTCGAGTTTTTGTGTACGATCGGACTTGAAACGAGTATTGCTCGTTTGTTCTCAAAGATAACATACGGTTAATACCAGTTTCAAGTCAAGTCGGAGAAATTTGAGGTTTTTAAGCTTTGTCCGTAAGGCCTTCGAGGTACTTTCTTTGTTTTTGCCCCTTAGTCTCCATCTTCTGATCCTTCTGCTGCTTCTTTTTTCTATGCGTGTTTTTTTCCTTTCCCCTTTCCTCTAGTTTTTCTTTAGTTAGATTTATGGAATTGAATTTGGTGAAGTATTAAAATATTGTTTATAAATTTCTATGTACATATGTTGGTCGTATTTACTCCGTGAGCTTTTCAACTTATTCTTATGGACATTTTCTTAAATCTGTTTAGTTTGTGCATACTGCCCGCTTAATTTCTGATTTTTATTTTCCAGTCATATAATTGGCTCTCGTTCATTTGAATGCATATTTTAATTGTAGCCCATTAGGAAATCAGACACTTGAGTTTAATTTCAGTTATGGAAGAAAATTTTCAAGTAATTGGTCCCTTCTGTTTCATATTGGATTTCCAAAATAGACTTCCGATATTGTTTTGGGCCTTGAGGTCATCCTTGACTCCTTCAAAGGGCTCGTTAAGTGTTGGGTCAAGCTGACCCGTCTCTGCATTAGTTGGATGGGGGATAATTTTCAGGGGTTTTAGGGTTAATTTGGGTAATTAGATAAGGGAATCTCTGTATAACTGCCTGGGGAAGCTTCCAGGAAGCTGGGAAAGGAGTTGTTTTGAAATCTGAAAATTAGACTAAGGATATTTGAGCAAAAGCAAAAATTGACTAAGGGCACTTAGGCTAAATGAAAATTTCAGAAGGTGCAAAGTGCAAACCTGATTTTCTTTAGGCTGCCATAATGTCTTGCCTATAAAGGCATCCTAACTTGACTCTCAAGAGAGGCTTGAAAAAAAAATCCAGAAAATACAAAACGGCAAAAAAAAAACTTCTACTGTTCCATTGAACTTCAGGATTTTCTGATTCTTTCAACTTTCTGAAAATAATAGTGCTTCATTAGTGGAATTTGAGATGGATTGGTACTAGTTTTGGAAAGTCTTTGGGGTCAAGCTGTGTTGAATTTTACTGTTCCATTGGATTTGGAATTGATTTCATGGTTTCAATTGCTAAATCTGGACTTAAAGTTGTTTGGTGTTGATTTACTATTCTATTGGACTTAAGGCTGATTTTTGCTACTTTAGCTGCTGCTCGACCTCTGATCCATTTGCTTTATTTCTTCTCATTTTCCAGGTATTCTTTTAGCTTGAGTAAAGGAGGATTGTTGAATATGTAGTTCAAGTGAAATGCTGTTTGAATGAAAGCTGTGTTTAAATCTGATTTCTCCTGTTTCTCTTCCTATTTCAGTGTTCAGTAATTAGACTTTGAACTGTTAGGGCTTTTGTTTTCTCTTGTCTTTCTTTTTCTGAGTTCATGTGTGAAGAATGGCCAGAAGTAGCAAGTTTACCTTTGTGTTAATATATGAACTATGGACTCTAGTTACTTAATTTTCTTTTAATGAATATAAGTAAATGCTGGGAAAGATTTATTAAGGCTTTGATAGGTTAGTGTAATGTTTTGGGTTGTAGACATTTGTTTAGTTTGTATTAAAGACCAATGGTGTTTTTAACTTGATGGCCATTTGAATTCACTGAATGGCCGAGTATTGGCTTGTGTCGATTTACTCAGATCCTGCTTTGTAGACATGTCCATTTACGAGGCTATGGTTCAGATTCATGCTTAAAGTTAACAAAAGTTGATTCATGCATGCTTACTTGATTGCTTAATGGTGAGTTGTGTTATTCATGTTGGGATGGCATAAGTAAAATCAGAAGGCTAAGTAGGTAGTTGGTGTTTGATCCCTTAAAATCAGAAGTGTAAATTTGCTAAATCAATTCCCTATTCCCCGATTGGTATCAGTAAATTGGCATTCAAAATTGGTATCATAATTTGGGACTTAGTTGCTATGTTGAATATGTTTAGGCTCCAAAAAGATTCGATCCTGAGCTTTGTTTTACAATTGTGTCATGAATTGGGTCGTTTGTTAGGGATTTATTTTGGTCGTTCGAGAATTATTGGCTTGGCAGAATTGTGCCATCATAATATGGTTATTGGGCCCATTGGGCCCTTACTCGAAAGTAACTAGAATTTGGGGTCTTGAGCCAAATATTTCTTTCATTCAGTGCTTGCTAAGTAGTTAACGGGTCCGAGATTTTATTTAAAAGAGTAGAGGTTCCACAATTTTCTTTTAGTTAATTAATTTGAGTTTTGTTTTATTGAGGTGCGCCATTTTAAATAACATAAGCATTTATGGCCCTCAGGAACTAATTTAGAAACTTGGTTAGAATAATTCGAGGCGCGCCATGCCAAATAAAAAATGACAATTGCATGGCCCTCGTTTAATTAATCTTGTTTATCCTTAGAAATCGAGGCGTGCCATTTAGAAAATTTCCTTGGCCCTCGCAAAGTTAACAACACATAGTCGCTTTTATGTGCGTTATTTAATAATGTATCTTCCTAAACTCGGGTGCACATTTATGTGACCCAAATTCAGATCTCAATGTTAAATAAAAATATGTTATGGACTGTGGGTACATCTATGTGATACCATTCGAAACATATTTTAAATGACGTTGCAATCTTCCTTTAATTAATTAAAAGCGATTAAAGTTAAAATTGCACATAGGTTTGAAAGTATTTTAAAAAATCAGATAATTAAGCCGAATATAACAGTTGAGCGACCGTGCTAGAACCAGGAACTCGGGAATGCCTAACATCTTCTCCCGGATTAATAAAATTCCTTACCCGGATTTTTTGTTCGCGGACTGTTAAACAGAGTCAATCCTTTCATTAATTCGGGATTTGAACCGGTGACCTGGGACACCATAAATCTCCCAAGTGGCGACTCTGAATCTTTTTATAATAAATCCTGTTTCGATTGTCCTTTAATTAGAAAAACTCTCTTTATTATATCCCTTTACGGGGGTGTAGTAAAAAAGGAGGTGTGACAGCTCTGGCGACTCTGCTGGGGAAAAGAACCCAGAACTTCGATTTGGGGTTCGAGAATTCGAGCTTGGAATAATTGTTGTATTTGGCTTTATTTATTGTCTGATTTTATTACATGTTTGGGCTTAATGTGCTAAATGTTACTTTTTACCGCTTTTGATATTATCTGAACTATATATATAAACTGCTACGAAATTCCTCTCTTCTCATCTTCGGAGAATCATATGCCAGTCTATTGTGGAGGCTAAGGAAATTGGACATATTGAAGCCTATCCAGATAAAAATGCCAAACCCTCTTCCAAAGAAGTTTGATTTTTCTCAAAGGTGCGCATATTGCTCAGATGCCCCGGGGAATGCCATAGAGAAGTGTTGGAATCTGAAGAATGCGATTCAGAAGCTTATTAATGCAGACGACATTGTCATACACAATCCAGATGCAGCAGACACCAGCCAAAGTCCATCACCTGTGCATAATGAGACGCATATAGTGGGTATGATTTATTTTGAAAAGGAATGTGAGAATTTTTCTGGGAGCCTCGGAGGCCCACGTGCTACTAACCTTTCAGCGCTGTCAGAGGTTGATCTTTAGAACAAGTCGGCAAAAAGAACCCAAAAGCAACTTGTTAAGAACAATGTGATGAAGACTTGTGAAGTTCCTAGTATTGTTGATGTAGAATTCAGTGGCTAAGATACCGTGCTTGGTAATTGGAAAGATGCTCCATTTCTTGGTCAGCCGGAGAGGAGCTTTAGTGGCTTAGTTTGTTGTCATTTTTGTTGTCCAGGTTATTTCAGGGTTGTAATCTGGATATTGTCTTGTGACTCAAACACTTCTATCCTTTTATTTTTTCTAGTTCCTTTGGTCGTAGTATCTTATTTAGTGTTGTCTAGGTTTGTTCTAAGGATTGTACCCCAGTTTATTGTGCTTGTTTTGTTGTACAAACTCTTTCCCCGTCTGTCTAATGCAATTCTCTATTTTCTGCTAATTCTAGTAATTATGTTTTAGTTCTCTTCTCCTCTTATAGTTCTTTTCATGCTGGTTCTAATGGCATGGCATGCATGCAAAATTCTAGACCTGGTCTTAAAAGTTAGTTTACTCATAAAGCAATGGAACAATTTTGAAGATGATGAGGACACTTGAGGGAAATAAGAATAGATTTGGACATTTTGAGATCATTTGAAGCCCGAACCATGTGAAACTAGGGCAGATAGAACATAAAGAAACCCTATTGAAATGCATCATGCTGCATTGGGTTGAAGCTAAAGGCAAGTCTGCCCAAATTAACGGGGGTCGTCCGTGGCATGAAAGGGAGAGTGTTGTCCAATGGTGCTTCCTATTTAACAAATGTAGAAGGTGAATATGTGGATATGGTTATCAAGTCTAGTACAATTAAAAGATGTTACTAATGTTTTCCTTGGTTTGTTTAAATGTGTTGTTTGTACTTAGCATGTTTTGAAGATTGGAATGACGAAAGAATTTTGTTCTTCTATCTAAACACTTTATCCTTCGTTACCCCTTTGAGCCTTATTTATTTTCTTTCATACCCCTCTTTTAGAATCAGTAGCAAAGATTAGAAACACAAGTGTAAAAGATAAGTAAAGGAAAAGAAAAAAGAAAATAATGAAAAGAGAGAGGGAAAAAAATGAGAAAAGAAAAAAAATAATAAAAAGAGAAGAAAAAAGAAAAAAAAAACAAAACAACAAAACAACAAAACAACAAAAAGATAAAAGGAAGAAAGAAAAGAAAAGAAGAGAAAGAGGAAGAAAAGAAAAGAAAAAACACGATAACAAAGTAATTCCTATGACATGAACTACGTTCGACCTGATTCTTTTTAAGGATACGTAGGCAGCCTCATGGTTCGGTCCATCAAACAAAAATCCAAAAGACCCCAAGCAAAGAAACTGGGACAGAAGTTGTGGTTGTTGTAGGAAATCTGATTCTGAAAGTTGTAATTTTGAATCCATTTGAAATGTTTCGAGCCTTTGATACCCTTTCTTTCTAACCCTATCCAAAAGCCCACATTACGGTCCAAAGAAAGACCTTCTGATCAATCTTCGAGAGATTCCAAGTCAAGCGAGTAGAGGTGAATCATATCAGGGGCAACACTCCGTTCCAAACAAGGGAAATGAAGAATGAGAGAGTCTTATTGATGACAACCCTCACGGGTACCACAAGGCGATGAAGACTGAGAGAAATCAAAAGTGAGAGAATCTTATTGGTGAAAACCTTCGCGGGCACCATAAGGCGATGCTGAGTTGAGAGAAAGACCAAAATGAGAGAGGCTTGATGGTGAAAACCCTTCGGGCACTACAAGTCGAATAAGGATTGTGAATCAGATTGGATAAGCGGAGCATTGAAGCCCAATTTCGCGGCAAAAAGGTACAACAAGAACTAAACATCATATTTGCTTAACTGAATAGGCCGCAGGTGCATGTCAAGGTCATTAGAGTCGGTATCCACATCCGATAGGTTTCTACTTTGTAGTTTTCTTGTTAGGAATCATCTCTTTCCAATGTCCTTTACTCTATTCCTTTTGTCTTGTTTACTTCCTCTTCCTGAGTCTGTTTGGTCAGAACAAGTGAGAAATGACTTCAAAATTTGCCACCAACTTTCCAATTGCACAAAACGGGATCTGGTTAAGACATCAAAGCGTCATAAGTAAGGAAAGAACAGCAAGCACACTGAGTTGGTAACAATCAACATGCTGTGGGATCATTGTGAAATACAAAGGCTTGGTATATTTCAATTCATGAACAATGCAACAGATGAAGGGTTAGGGTGAACGGAACAAAGGTATTTTCTGTGATAAGATTGAAAAAAAGGGTGGTAAACCAGTAACAAGAAAGATCTTCCAAGAAGAAAACGAAGTTATCATGGCTAGCGATGGAGCAACAGATCTCAAGGCCAGGGCCAGTGGTCTAAGTCAAGAAGTAATAGCATATGAACTGAGTGGGTGGCATTTGACGTGCTTTGAGGTTCATATGAGACACAAAGGTTGGTGAGCAACGCAACAGATAGAAGGTATTAGGTTTGAATGGAGAAGAGGTATTTTCTGTGTTAAGGGTGACAAAGGAAGTGGTTATTCAATGAACAAGCAAGGTCTTCGAATGAAAATCAGTTATCATGGCAAGTGAAGGAGAACCAGACCACAAGGCCAGGGCCAGTGGTTCAAGTCAAGAAAGAACATCATACACACGGAGTGGGGGCAATGGACGTGCTTTGGGGATTCATGTAAGGCACAAAGGTTAGGTAGATGCCAGTTCATGAGCAATGAAACAAATAGAGGATATTGGGTCTGAACAGAGAAAAGGTATTCTCAATGATACGGAGGACAAGCAAAGTGGTTAGTCAATAAGCAGGCACGGTCTTTGAGTGGAAATCAGTTATCATGGGAAATGAAGAAGCGATCACCCTCAAAGTTCAAGGCCACAAACCAACCACCATGTTTTTAAACTGACACGATTTTTTTTTATTGAAACAGGGGCAGAAAATTTTGTTTGTTTCGGAGGAACTCTCCGTAGGGGAAGAGCAAGCACCAAACAGGTTTGACTGTAAACTCTCAGGACCCTCCTGGAAAATGTGGCTTAGTTAAATTTCAAAACAAATCATGAATAGCATAGTTTAACATAAGGAATATAAGTTGGCTTCAAAGTTTGCATGTTTAAGATAAGATTCAATTAGGAGTTTTCAGGACCCCCCTGAATAATGGGACCTAGTTTTAAGATTTCCATTAGATAACAAGATGTAGTGTAAATTCTGTTGTAAGGTAGTATAATTCAATCGTAAAATTGTTATTTTTTTAAGATAAGACTTGATTTTGATTTTCAGGACTTTTCTGGATAATAGGATGTAGTTTTAAGATCTGTTTAGATAACAAGACTTAGCGGAAGTAATACCTTTAGAAGATATAACTTAGGTTTATAATTGTTGTTTAATTAAGAGTTGTTAGTACCTCCCTGGATAATAGGACTTAGCTTTCAAATTCTTACTAATAGTTGGTAGAATGATTCAGTTTAACACTCACCTATATACCCAGCTACCAAACTGGAGCAAAAAATTTCCTTTGTTTTGTCTATTTTTGTTGGAATCAGGTACCCGCTTGGAGAACAGGGAGAAAAAGTTCAAATTCAGCAATCGGGAGCCCGCCTGGAGAACAAGGGAATACATTTCAAGTTTAGCAATCAGGAGCCCGCCTGGAGAACAAGGGAATACATTTAAGTTTCAGCAATCAGGAGCCCACCTGGAGAACAAGGGGGTACAATTCAAGTTTTAGCTTTCAAATTCTTACTGATATTTGGTAACATGGTATAGTTTACAATTACATATTTGTCCAGCCACCAAACTGGGCCAAATTTTTTTTTCGTTTTGTTTGTTTTGTTGAAGTCAGGAGCCCACCTGGAGTACAAGGGAGCACATTTTAAAGTCAGCAGTCAGGAGCCCGCCTGGAGAACAAGGGAGCACATTTCAAGTCAGCAGTCAGGAGCCCGCCTGGAGAACAAGGGAGCACATTTCAAGTCAGCAGTCAGGAGCCCGCCTGGAGAACAAGGGAGCATATTTCAAGTTCAGCAGTCAGGATCCCGCCTAGAGAACAAGGGAATACATTTCAAGTTCAGCAGTCAGGAGCCTGCCTGGAGAACAAGGGAATACATTTCAAGTTCAGCAGTCAGGAGCCCGCCCGGAGAGCAGGGAATACATTTCAAGTCAGTAGTCAGGAGTCCGCTGGAGAACAAGGGAATACATTTCAAGTTAGCAGTCAGGAGCCCGCCTGGAGAGCGGAGAATATATTTCAAGTCAGTAGTCAGGAGCCCGCCTGGAGAGCAGGGAATACATTCAAGTTTAGCAGTCAGGAGCCCGCCTGGAGAGTAGGGATTACATTTCAAGTCAGCAGTCCAGAGCCCGCCTGGAGAGCATGGGAATACATTCAAGTTTAGCAGTCAGGAGCCCACCTGGAGAGCATGGGAATACATTTCAAGTTTAGCAATCAGGAGCCCACCTGGAGAGCATGGGAATATAATTAAAGTTCACCAGTCAGGAGCCCGCCTGGAAAGCATGAGAATATAATTCAAGTTCAGCAGTCAGGAGCCCGCTTGGAGAGCAAGGGAATACAATTCAAGTTCAGCAATCAGGCGTCCACCTGGAGAAAAGGGCAACATCTCAAAATACAATTCTCCAGTCAGGCGTCGACCTGGAGAAATGGAAAACATCTCATATTATAATTTAAGTCGACAACAAAGGAATTCTACCGGGAGAATACAAGTCAACAAGGCAATAAGAACCACAAGAGCAAGTTTGAAGATATAGATAGGATTTCTTGTAACTCATAGATCATAGTCTAGTTTAGCTTTTTATTTTAACATGGTGTTATAAGGGGGTTTAGTAAGCAGTAGTAGCAGCAACAACAACAACAGTAAAATCACAGCTT
Organism: Nicotiana glauca; assembly: GCA_026770625.1. Lineage (NCBI taxonomy): Eukaryota > Viridiplantae > Streptophyta > Magnoliopsida > Solanales > Solanaceae > Nicotiana > Nicotiana glauca. The sequence goes on along the minus strand of MU779832.1, from coordinate 66,004 downwards.
CATGGTAGTCCCAGATACCAGATATTCCTGAACTACACTGACCTGATTCCTTTTTAGCCAAGGATATGTAGGCAACTTCGGAAGCAGAGTGCGGTTAAATCTTTCAAAAAATGCTTCCCACGGAGTATTCAAACAGGCAAAAATTGTTCGTATCCGCTCACTTTATCTTTGCCCGAAAACTCTTCGTGTTTCCGAGCAAATAGGGGCAGCTGTAAGCACGTGATTTTTTCCCTATACGAATTACTCCCATAAATTCAAAACAAAATAATTTCTTTTAGTGTTTGCAATTTTGTGGATTTTGGTGGTACTTTCTGTTAATTATTTGCGTTTTTGTTTGTGCATTTTAAATAGTGAAAAAATACAAAAATGTGTTGCATCTGAATTTAGAAGTTAATTTTATATTTTAAGAATTATTTAGCAATTAAGTTGTTTTATAAAAGAAAAATCACAAAAAAAATAATCATTTTGCATCCTTTAATTTTAATTTTAACTTTCGAGTAGTTTTTCTTTTAATTGTTTTAATTAATGGTGGAAATTGTTATTTAGGTTTAATTAGTGTTTTGTTTAAGTTAATTTAGAAATTAATTTAATTTTAAAAAATAAAAAAAGAGAGAGAAAGGAAACCAAAGGAATTTAGAAAAAAAAAAGAGAAAGGAGAAAAGAGACAATTTTGGGTTGCTTTGAATTTAAATCCCAAGCCCATGTGATTTCTTCCCTGTACCTACCCAAACGGACCAAACAAGCCCCAAGCCCAAAATTTCCCCAACCCGGTTGGCCTTTCATCCTAAACGACCCCGTTTCCCCCTCCTTTCAATCCCAGCCGTCGAGGATCTTTGATCCAACGGACCTGAAGCTGGGGTCACTTAAAATATAATTGTCTGAATCAAACCCGCCCCCTCCCCCCATTCCATCTCCCCCTCGTCGTCTCATTCTCTCAAACTCGAACCTTAGAGATGAACCAGCCGCCCCTAAACCCTTCAGCTCCTTCGACCGGCGGCGTGGCCCTAAACGACTCCAAACGCTACCAAATTAATACCCTAGGACCCCATCCCTATCCTCATTCCAAATATCAATTCCATTTCCCTTGAATCACTCTCGAATCCTTCGAATCTTATATCGAAGGGATGAACCCTAATTCCCAAAAATTCTTAATTCAAGTTTTGTTTGAAGATTTGGGTTCATTATGATGTTATTCGTATGTTCTTATCAAGGACACATGATTAATATCATAGTTGGCCAAAAATTCGAGGAAATTGAAGATTCAGACTCCTTTCTCCATGTGCTTGAGTCTCAGTGAGTAATTTCTTTTCGTTTGTTCAGTATTTACATAGCTTTCATCGTCATAGTCTATTTTCTGCTTCTTCTCGTTTTCTCGACCCTTTGGCTATTTTGTTTTCTCGGCTTGTTTCCTTTGCATGTTAATTTTGGGTAGTATTTAACTTGTTTTTTAGTTTGTTAATTGGTTTAATTTAGAGTCTTTAATCTAGTCGATTAGTCATTAAGTCACTTAGTTTGCTTGATCTGTTAAGGCACTTTAGAGATCTCAATTTCTTTTTAAACTGAGTGTATTGGTGGAAGTTGGGCTGCCCCAGACTCATTTGGCAAGGAGAAGCCCATTCAAATTGCATTAGGTCGCTGGGTCAGCTTTGGCCCATTTGGGGAAGGTTTCAGGGGTAATAACAGGGGTGTTGAAAGGTAATTTAGGGACTTTAGGTGGGGGAATCTTTAGTAACAGAAATAGAAAGCTTCTAGTGGGGGTTTTGAATGGAATATCAGAATTGTAATAGGCTAGCTTGACCAGCAAGTCAATAATTAGAGGATAGCTAAGCAAATAAGAAAATTTGAAAAGGGTCTAAGGGGTAAAACTAAAGTCTGAATGATGCCCTACTCCCTTGCCTATAAAGGCATGCTTTCTTGCATAAGAAGGCAGATTTTAAAGACCCAAGGATAGAGATTAGAATTTTAGAAAAGGATAAAATATAGACTGCTGTGTTCTGGTCACTGTTTGATTGAACTTCCCTGAGGTTTTTTTTTTTATTTTTCTAAATTCCTGAAGTAATTTATTTTCTGGTTTGATTTGGATGAAATAATTTGAATTCGGAGGTCTTAAGAGTTTGGTTCAGAGATTTTAAGCAAGTCTGGGTTGATTTTTGAGTAGTATGGTTTGAATTTGGTTATTCTGGATTGTCGCTGCTGTTGATTCTAATTCTTGCTGCTTCTGACTGTGGACCTCACTTTTCTTTCTCATCTCTTTCATTCCAGGTATATCTTGGATCTTATGGACATCACCTAATGTAACGTGAAGCATTGATTCTGGAATACAAAAATTTGTGGATTAATGGCTTTGAACCTTCTTGTCCTTATAGTTCTCATGTGTAAAGTTTTATTTGTTAAATTTTGTGTAAGTATAGTTGTGCTCCTACATTTACATGATGCTTAATTTATTTAGAGGGCAATAATCGAGTTGCACTCAACAAGGATTCATGCTATTTTTTTTTATTTTCTGTAGTTAGCTGATTGCCTTATAATAAGTGAACTTTCATCATAGCACTTAGATTTGATATGTTGTAAGAATTTGAAGGGTTCAGTGAACTGCTTGGTTCCCTTGTGTTCAGCTTTTACATGATGCATGCCTATTATTAAGGTCATTATTTCGTCCATTTAAATACAAGCATTGAGAATGTCTATCAAGTTAGTCCATTTCCATAAGTTTCAATCCCTGTGGTAAGAATGACTTTCATATGAATGTGGCTGGCTTAAGTTGTTTTAGTTAAATCACAATCAGTGTTTTAATGATTAGCAGTTATATATTCAGTCATGATTCAAATCAGGCTTGGGAATTTGTAAAAATAGAGTGTTTTCTGTTGTTATTCGGTCTCAATCTTCTGCCCCTTTGGCACTTGATGTGAGCATGTTCCATCCAAAATTAGCCTCCTTCGATCCCAAAAAGTGCAACGTTTTGGTTCAACTTTGGTTTGGCATTAAAATCTGACTTTTTTCAAAATGATGTAAAAGTTCAATATATGTTCCATTGGTGTTGTCATATACGGACTGGGCCTGTGGGCTAAGTATAAGTGAATCAGTCTTTTCTTTTAGTGTTCGACAAAAGCTCTAAGCAATAATTGAATAATTAAAGGCCCAGTAGTTCCCTTCAAATAATTATTGCTTCCTAGTTTGAGATGAGCCTTCTTAAATAACGCGAAATAATTTATGGCCCTCTAAATATAGTTGAGATGCCCTTTTGGAATTGAAAGTCGAGGCGCGCCATGCCAAACAAAAATGACAACTGCATGGCTCTCATTTAATTAATCTTTTTTTATTCTTAAAAATCGAGACGTGCCATTTAGCGAACTTTCATGGCCCTCGCAAAGTTGCTAATGCGTAGTTGCTTTAGGCGCGTACTTTAATAATATTACCTTCCTAAACTCGGGTGCATATTTATGTGACCCAAATCCAAATCTCAACGTCAGATAAGATGTGTTATGGAATGCGGGTGCATTTATGTGACGCGATTCGAAATATATTTTAAATGACGTAGCAGTTCTCCTTTAATTAATTAAATAAAAGCAGTTAAAGAGTTAAAATGCACATAAGGTTAAAGCATCAGATAATTAAGCTGAATATAACAGTTGAGCGACGGTGCTAGAACCACGGAACTCGGGAATGCCTAACACCTTCTCCCGGGTTAATAGAATTCCTTATTCGGATTTCTGGTTCGCGGACTGTTAAACAAAGTCATTCTTTTCCTTGATTCGGGATTTCAAACCGTTGATTTGGGACACCATAAATCTCCCAATTGGCGACTCTGAATTTCTTAATAAATAATCCTGTTTCGATTGTCACTTCAAGTTGAAAATAACTTTCTTTATTATACTCTTTCGGAGGTATAAGTAAAAAAGGAGGTGTGATACCTAGCAGGCATGTTATATCTCGTGTGCTTATTCTCCTTTACTAATATATTAGTAAAGGTTGGCCATGCCGAGCATGAGCCCAAGTACTATATTGCATGTCGAGTTTTTTTCCTTCTAAATCCTTACAATAATAAGATAATTGGATTTACGGTTTACTTTTTTATAGTCAGTATAACTAACATACATGTACATATGTCACTGAGTGGACCATTAGGATCAAAGCATGAAATTTTAAATAGCAAAATATTAGGGAGTAATTATCAAGTATTAATAATTTCCATATTTAGCAACATAATATTAAAAATATTCAATAGCTGAAAAGATGCAAGGCTCATTCTTACTTATTTCTCATTTTATGATATTTTGGATTTTTATTTTAATTTATTTCTTTTTGTTATAATTCTATATTTTTTGTGCTTAAGCATATTTACAAGTGGCACTGCATAATTGTATTACTTTTGGTAATTAGAGGACCAAATAAAATAATTAAACCATCCAAAGTACCTCAAAATTGTAGAATATATTTTTATTTTATTATATTTATAAATGCACAATAAAAATTCACTTCTTTTAATGTAATATTTTGAAAGTAATTTCTGGTAGCATAAATATGAAAATTTTCTTTTAAACTAAAGATCAAATATTAGATAATCCACTATTTATAACAACAGAGATTCGCGTGCAAGAATAAATACAATATGCAATAACTATTGTTGTATCATATAAGCAATCAATCATACTTTCTGTCAACAGTTTTAGAGAGATGTGAGAGTTTCTCTCTTTAAAAAACAGATACAACTTCCTTTAACACAATTTCCTTCAAACTCTAAAATCATACTTTGTAAACTACTGCAAACATATACCATCCATGAATAACTCCATAGCAACAGACTATTAACACAAATCATCTCAAGAACCCCTTGACATAAGTGTTATGCAAATAGAAGATACAAAACTAACTACTCCATCATCATCCTTTTTCCAAACTTTAATCTCAAACAAACATCCGTCAACAATTCCATATATACAACAGAGCATGGAACTTGAACTAGACTTGTCTGATGAAAGTCTCCACTGTAATCAAGATGAGGACATATTTATACCAATTACGACTGAAGATAAATGTTGCTTATACGCTCCATGAAAATACCCCATAATAGTTAAAGTATTTGGTAGGAAAATAGTGCACCACATACTACAAAACAAACTCCTTGCCTTATGGAACCTATTTGAAGATACACCTCTTATTGATCTAGGCTCTGATTTCTTCCTCATAAAATTTCAAAAGGAAGAGAACATGCTTAAGGCATTACATGGAGGGCCATGGTTTATTCTAAATCACTTCCTATCAGTTCGACAATGGGAGCCAAAGTTCATAGCTTCATCCACACAACTCACATACTCAGCAATATGGGTTCGTTTACCAGAGCTTCTAACTGAATTTTATGATGAGCAAATACTATATAAGGTGGGATCAAAGTTGGGACAGCTGCTAAAGGTGGATGCTTGCACCTCTTCTACGACTAGGGGCAAGTATGCAAGGATATGTATTGAGGTTCCGCTGGAAAACCACTAAAGTCACATATTCTCATAGGACACCACAAACAGATATTATTATACGAAGGTCTAAACCTATTATGCACAAGTTGTGTCCACTTTGGTCATACAAATCTAGGCTGTATTTTTACACCAAATCAACCTAGTTTGAATCAGTCTACATCTACATAGAATGATGCAGCCAAACAAACAGAGTGGAAAACAGTAGGTTTTCCAAGGAAATCTTTGCAGCACCAAAGCAATGGCGAAACACAGCCAGCTTTAGGGTGGCGCAGGGAGCAGTGAAACCAGGGTAACACATGATAGCAGGTACATCGACTATTGATTATGGGCCTTCTGAGGCCCAAAAACAATCAAAGGACAAGGATGCAAAGAACCTGCTCAATAACAAATTCAACAGACTGGATGACTTGGACAATATGGACTTGGACAATATAAAGTTGAAAAGCCCAGTCACTAAATACACTCCAAATAAACCTTTCCTACACCTGAACAGTCCAAAATAAATAACTCATCTTCAATAAAGTCCAAAACATATTCGACACTACCCCCCAACAAACTTTCTTCAACATCTATTAACAATACTTACTCCCCTATATCACTCCTAGGCATTAATGATCATACCATGCCTGTTATACTAAACACGCCAACATAGCTACACCTTCAATATCATAATAAACCAAACCCACCACCTGATATTACCTCTAACCAACCGTTACAGGACAACTCCTCTTCTTCACATGGCCTTGAAGACTCAGCTAGTATCCACGTACATAGCAGCAACAGTGAGTTTCATGCTACAGTAGGCTACACTCCTAGTCAACCCTAATTCCAACATAAACCAAATAATGACTATTTTGCGATACCCATAAGGATCTCTTAATACAAACAAATCATAACCCTATTGATCTAAACGACACCTCTCTAGATCACTCTATTGTTGATCAAAAGCCTTCTGCTCTTGATATTACTGAAACAGTTTCTTTTACTTCAATAAACCAAAATACAAAGACCAACATTCCCACCAAATTACAACCCTGCTTACCTGAGGAACATGGACAACAACCACTTCTTTCATATTCCTCGCCTAACTATGCAGGGACCTCAGCTTCCACACATCAACACACCCCTGATATACACATCTCAAACAAACACAATGAATCATCCTCAACAGTCTTGGTTAGAGATGGGATTACAGGGGTATACTCTTGTGTTTACGATGGAACTTAACAACCGGGATGTTGTTCTTCTTGTACAAAACCCCACTTACTTAGCAGAAATAGTCACAGAAGGAATGAGACTGGGGATGGAGGGTTATGCTCAAAATTAATGGTACAACACACAAACCCCTCTACTATTGGAGCATAAGGCTTCAACTTCGAACCCCCCATCAATGGAGTTATCCCATGCACTCAGAGATTCCAGTTCCAACAACGACCAACCTGTTGCCATTTTATCCACCACATCACATGGGGTAGATTTATGCACCATGGTTCTAACATCTTGACTCGTTCAATCCTCTTTCCCCATACTCCAGTCCAATCAGTCCATTCGAGACACAGTCTCTACCGAGCAGCCCACCACCACCTCCATCTCGCAATGAACTAGACGTGCAAACAAGGGAGGAGTTAGCAGAAATCCTGGCGGAAATAAGGGAGACAAGGATAGAGTTCTTATGGTTAAAAGGGATACATCTCTACAATCTAAAGGAACAATACGCAAAAAACTTCATCCTCAAGTGTCCACAAGAGATAATCTCATGCAGCTTGAACTTCCGTGTAACAACGAATCGAGAGGCAGGGAAATACTCAATGGTGATAATTCTAACTCTTCGTCAACTTCCTCCACCGTTGGAATCTCAGGATCAAATGACATCAACGATTGTCAATCTCCACCAGTCACACAAAACATGATTGACATCATGAATCTCATAGTCTAGAACTGTAGGGGTTCTCATAATCTGGAGTTTAGGCGTCAGTTCAGATCCTTACTAGATAATTATAGACCAGTCCTAGCAATCCTCCTAGAAACACACATGCATGACCATGAAGGATCAGACAAGCTTTTGAGTTCACTAACATGGCCCAAGTTTCTGCTAATGGACCAGTAGGAGACTTCAATGATATTTTATATTTAAATAAAAAATTTGGAGGACTTCCTGTTAATGTCACTAGAGCAGATAGATTTTCTAATTGTATTAACTATTGTAATTTAATAGATTTAGGATTTAAAGGTAGTCGATTTACATGGACTAATAAAATAAAAAATGGTCATACAATTCTAGAAAGATTAGATCGATTTTTGGCAAATTATGACTGGCTTACTATGTATCCTGAGGCTATAGGGCAACATTTACCTCGAACACATTCCGATCACTGTCCTTTACTAATAAATTTAGACAATAGGAAACATTACCCTAGGAATATATTTAGGTTTGAAACTATTTGGGTATCACAACCGCAATTTCATTAATTGGTTCACAATACTTGGACTAATACACCTCATCTTTTGGAAACTATTTCCAATTTTTAGAAAATAGTCACAACTTGGAACCATAATACTTTTGGGAAGATCTTTAATCGTAAGAGGAAAATACTAGCTAGACTAGCAGGAATTCAATCTTCTATACACTACTCAACTAGTTGTTTCCTTCAAAACTTAGAAGTCCAATTGAATAATGAATTTAGTAGTATACTTAGAATGGAGGAGGACTTTTGGAAGCTTAAATCAAGAGCGACTTGGCTTAATGAAGGGGATGCTAATACGAAATTTTTTAATATGTTTGCCTTACAAAGATGTAGGAGAAATAGAATAACTTCACTAAAAGATTCAGTAGGTAATTGGTTTTACGACTAGCAAGCTATTCAAGAGCACATACTCTCTTATTACAATTTTTTTTTAATACTGAGCACAATCAGTCAACTAATATTAGATTTAGTTTAAACTTCAATTTATTAAATAATATTAACAATCATATTCTGGAAACACCTATTGAAGATAGTAAAATTGATCGTGCCATGTTTAGCTTTGGTCCTTATAAAGCAATGGGTCTAGATGGACTTCATCCTTTCTTTTATCAAAAATTCTGGCCCGATGTTAGTAATAAGATTAGATAATTTTGCCATGACATTTTTAAGTCTGGAGTTATACCACCATTACTCAATCAAACATATATATGCCTTATTCCAAAAGTAAGGCATGCTCAAACCATACAACAATTTTAACCCATAAGTCTGTGCAACACAACTTATAAACTAATTACTAAAATCATTGTGAATCGACTTAAGCCAATTATTTCTTTAATAATAGGACCAACACAAACTAGTTTTCAACAAGGAAAACGTGTTGCTGACAATGCAATAATAGTCTAGGAAGCAATAAATTATTTAGCAAAAATAAAAGGAAAAAATAGTTACATGATGCTAAAATTAGACCTTAAAAAAGCATTTGATCGACTCGAATGGTCATTCATTAGGAAAACTCTTCAATATTTTAATATCTCTCCAGCTACAATTAAGTTGATCATGTCCTGTGTTACTACAACTTCTACTTCAATTCTTATTAATGGATCACGTACAGAATATTTTCACCGTCCAGAGGCATTAGACAGAGTGATCCTTTATCGTCATACTTGTTTATAATGTGTATGAAGATGTTTTCACGTAGCATTACCTTATCTGTGGAATATCTACAATGGCAACCACTCAATATTGATAAAACAGGTCCACAACTTTCACATATATTCTTCATTGATGATATAATTCTTTTTTTAAGAACTAATAATAAAAGTTAAAATGCTATCATAGATGTGATCAATCATTTTAGCAAACATTCAAGCCAAAGAATAAATTTTGAGAAATCAAATTATTCTTTTCAAAAAATAGCTCGACAAATGATAAGGAATTGGCAATAAATTATTTCCAAATTAAGGAAGGAACAAATTTTGGACGGTATTTGGGTTTCCCTATGTTCCATACACGCCAAAAAAAGGCAGACTTTCAATTCCTGTTAGATAATTTCAAAGTTAAACTAGCAGGATGGAAAATAAAATTTCTCACAATGACGGGACGATCTACGCTTATTAAATCAACTCTTAATAATTTGCTAAATCATATTATGCAATATATTCATATTCCTACCTCAATTATAAAAAGTATGGAAAAGTACCAACATAATTTTCTATGGGGATCTACCACAACAAGAAAAAGGATTCATCTTATTAAATGGAAAAAAATAACACAACCAACTAAAATAGGATGTTTAGGAATTCAAAGTCTTCAACAAAAGAATAAAGCTTTACTTAGAAGTTTAGCATGGAAAACTTTCCATTCACATCAAAATCTTTGGGCTAAAGTTTTAATTAATAAATATGTCCGTTCGAGTTCTGCTACAAATCACTCCACTATTTGGCGTAACATACTAAAAGGATGGAAATTTTGCCAAATAGGACTACAATGGCAAATTGGTACATGTGAGCATATAAAATTCCGGGATGATACGTGGATAAAGCATGATCTAACGGTTCGATCTTTAATACGTGGTCCATTACCTAGGTCACAAATTAATATTAATATTAACTCAATATACAATCGCAATAGTTGGAAATGGAAATCAATTCCCTGATGACTTAAAAAATTTGTTAGCAACCACTTATATCTCCACGTACAAGTGCGAGGCTGACTATATATTCTGGGCCTTAACTAAGTATGGATATTTACAGTAAATTCTATCTATAAAGCTTTGCAAAATCAAGTTGCAAATGAACATAATACTTCAATCCATTTCAAATGGATATGGGACCTGCCAGTACATCCCAAAATCAAATATTTTATTTGGTTACTTAACCATAATAGACTACCAACTTTGCAATACCTACGACATCTTAACATCACTGCTAATGCTGAATGCACATAATGTCATGAAGAGGATGAGTCTTTAAATCATTTATTTCTTACCCGTGTGAACGCAAAAAAAATTGGAATACTTTGGGTATGGGTAATTATATAAATAGTCTACTTATTGATCCTACACCTCAGGAGTGGCTACTTCCATTGCTAAATCATAAACATAAAAAAATTTCATACAACTTAAATGGGCGCACTTATTTACCATTAATTCTATGAAATATTTGGAATACTAGAAATAAAAATATTTATGAGGGCAGGCATGATTCGATAAATAAAAATTTTACTACTCAACAAGCAACTGAATTCTGTTATCTAGTGGCCTCGTCACATAAAATACAAAAAAGGATTAGAGTTTCCCTAAAATGGATACCTCCAAAACCTAACATATATAAATTAAAACACTGATGCAGCACACTCAACACTCTCTAATAAAAATGGTATTGGAGGAATAATTAGGGACCACAAGGGAAACTGGATTCTGGGCTTCTCAGGTACAGTATTTTCTCAATCGCCTATTACTACAGAAATACTTGCTCTATTACAGAGACTTACGTTTGCAGTACAACACAGTCTAACACCACTTCAAGTGGAAATTGACGCTAAAGAGGTACTCAGGCTACTACATGATAATAATATAATAAATGCTAATCTCCTGAATGATTGCAGGCACCTGCTGAGGCAGCTATATGATCCAATAGTAGGCCATGCGTACAGAGAGCAGAATAGATTAGCAGATCAACTAGCAAAATCAAGAAACTTTTTGGATAGAAACTCTACTATGCAGATTTTTGACAAACCACCACTTTTTGTTAGTACAATATGGGATGAAGATAAGCTTGGTGTATCTACTACGTGCTTGCTGTCACTTTGTATATATGACTTGCCAGAGCGACCTGCAGTACATGCAATTGTAAGCTATATCAGAAGTCAAAATGTTTTTGAATGTTGTAATGATAACTCACTTGTTGGAATTACAAACAATATAGCTAGTATTAGTAATGGGTTACCTTGTGTAGTGCAACCTGAGCACAAAGACATATGTACGCATATGTTTGTTTAATATATTATCTATCTTTACTAAAAAAAAAAACTATTGTTGTATCATGAAATAAACTATGTTAATTTAAAATTAAAATAAAAAATTAGTCTTTGAACTATTACGGCTTATTGTAACTTTACATTGCATTGTTAAAATTATGTTTTTAAAAATAAATTACCATTTTAAACAATGAAAATCATCTTGCTAACTCTAAGCTCCTCTAAAACATTGAGTCTTTTCCATTTTAATACGCACAGATGGATTTAGTCTTTATTGTTTGTCTAGATAGATCTTAGTCTTTCGCAATGGTTCAACTGTGCATATTTATATACATGTATAATTTGTTATAAAATTATTTATTTATGTTTTCTTGGTTTTTTATATTACGTTGTGCCATTTGCTCCTATTATATTATTGCTGCTACTGTTTGTCACGTTATTTTTAATGTTTCTTGAGTCGAGAATCTACCGAAAACAACCTCTCTACCTCCACAAAATAGGAATAAGATCTGCGTACACATTATCTTCCTCAGACCCTAAATATAAGATTATACTGAGTTTATTGTTGCTCTATTTATTTAAAGTAGAGGTATAAATAAAGAGATTGTATGTCCAATTTGAAAATAAAATAAAAAGCTTGAGTATTCCTGCAATTTTTAAAAGTTAAAACTTTTTTTTTTAACATAAAACAAAGAGATTAGAAGAAAGAGAAAATATCTACATATAAGATTTCATAGACATTTGCTATGTTTTTCCGACGCCGCATCTGTTGCTTTTCTGCATGTAAAAGTATGCTCAAACTTTGCAAATTTACCAAAATATCTATAGACAACTATGCAATAAAGGATGAAAACAGGGACAAAAAACTTATAAAAGTTCTGACACCACATATGCTGCTTTTCACTATATAAGATGTGCTCCTTTGCCATATTTACCAAAAGACATGCAGGCAACTTAGCAATAATTGATGAAAACAGGAGCAAATACAAAACTTCAAAAAGTGGTGCGCTGATGGTTGATAAAATAAGCAGAGGGCAGTTTCGGCAAGGCAATGAAAACTTTATGTTATAGCTACAGTAAAATTAATTTTCGGCCACTCATGTTGCTCAATTTTCATGAAATTATTGAAACACCCTCCGCTATGCCAAGCAGACACATTGACCTCCTGTGTGCTTATTCTCTCTCTTTTTTTTTTTTGGTAAGAAAGATAATATATATTACTGATTAGTGAATGCGTACAGATTATTGGGGCCTAACTGGCTCCCTATTACAAGCAGTTGTTCTAGTATCAAGCCTTAAGTTACTACTACTATTTACAGTTGTCATGGTCATCCTATTGGAATTATCATCATGACAACTAATTACATCATAGGATATTTGAGCCATGTTGCCACTATAACTATGCCAAGACTGTTGCTGGCTTGAGTAACTATGATCCATACAGGCTTTGTCTTTTTCAAAATTTGGTGCAACAAAAATGGGAACAGCTTCAAACACCTTTGGCGTCCATACATTATCAAAATTGTGGCCTTCTTTAGCTAGTTGGTCTGCTATCATATTTTGCTCTTTGTACGCATGTTTAACTGCTGGATTACCTAGTTGGCCCATATAATACCTGCAATAAGCAATTATGTTAGAAAGAGCAAAATTTTTTACATGTAGTAAAAAGATAATGTCATTTGCATCCACTTCCACCTCAAGAGGTGTGATATTCCTTTCATAGGCATATCTCAGGCCTTGTGCCAAGGCGTAAAGCTCTGAAAAATGGCAGAGTGACATGGTGCGGCACCCGCAAAACCCAAGATCCATTCAGCTTTAGAATTCCTAATGACTCCTCCTATACTTGCCTTGTGTTGTGAATAAGCCCCATCTGTATTCAGCTTGTAGAAATATTTTTTAGGTGGATTCCATTTAACATCCTTTGGCAGTTTAGTTTTGGCATATGTCTTATGTGTGTAAGATGTTAAGTAACAAAATTTAGTTGCTTGTTGAGTAACTGTTTTTAGAAGGATACTATTCCTAACCTTATTGGGAAGGTTTTTATTACGAGTATTCCAGATGTTCCATAAGCTAAGTGATAAGTAGGTGTTAGGGTTAATATTAAAAGAAAGTTGAAAATACCTATGATTGATGAGATTACAAACCCAGGTACGTGTGCATGAGGAGTTTGTTAGATGATGGATAATATGCGCCACTCCTTAATCATTCCAAATTTTTTATGCATTTTCACAATCCAGGAAAATGTGTTTAATAGATTCATCTTCCCTTTGACAATAAAAATAAGTCATCCGGAATGATAGTATTTTTTTTTAATAAAGCCCCATTGGTAACCGGTGATGGCATAAAAGCCAAATAAAACTCTTGATTTTTGGATGGATAGGCAGCTTCCAAATCCATGAAAAGGTAGGTGAATTGTTAGTTGCTTGTTGATCTTCCAATTCAAGACTATCATACATTGAATGTACAGTGAAAACTCCCCTTTGTGTTAAACCGTAGTAAATGGAATCCCCATTATTTTTAAATTGTGAAACATGAGTAGCATTCATCATGCGAGTAATATTCTGTCCTAAATCAAAAGAAATTAGGTATGTATTCCAGCCAGTGGTTATAAGTAGTTGTGAAATTGTTAACTTATTTTGGTCCAAACTTAATGGTCCTTGAATCATTGATCGTAATGTTGTGCCTGGCCGTAGCTAAGGGTCATTCCAAACACTAATAAGCTTACCTTCTCCTATCCTCCATTGAAGTCCTAATTGGCAGAGTTGCCAACCTTTTAAAATGTTATCCCAAGTATGTGAATTCTTAGTAACGTTACTTTTAAGGAGGTATTTGTTCATGAGAATGTTTGACCATATAGCTTGTGGTGCTTTAAAAATTCTCCAAGCAAGGCCCGCTAATAACGCCTTATTTTTTTGTTCTAACTTTTGAATGCCAAGACCTCCCTTAGTTCTAGGGCTTAAGATAACATTCCATTTAAGGAGATGCATTTTTTTCTTTACTGATGTAGTGCCCCAAAGAAAATTTCATTGGTATTGCTCCATTTTATTAATGATATGCTTGGGAATTTGAATATACCGCATAATATGATTAGGAAGATTATTGAGGGTAGATTTAATATGGGCAGTGCGACCAGTCATTGTAAAAAAATTAATTTTCCATCCGGCTAATCTATTTTTAAAATTGTCTAAGAGGAATTGGAAGTCTGCATTTGTAGGTCGAGCTTGGAACATAGGAAAGCCTAAATATTTTTCAAAAGAAATCCCTTCCTTAATAGAAAAGGACTGAGTGACATAAGTTCTATCATTTGGTAAAGTATTTTTTGAGAAATAAACATTAGATTTATCAAAATTAATTTTTTGGCCTGAAGCATGATTAAAGTGATCCAACACATCTATTATTACATGACAACTCTTAGTAGATATTTTGGAGAATAGGATATAGAGAGAAAATATTAGAAAAACAAAGGTTTTATGTCGATTGGGGTGGTAGAGTGGGGTGGGGGGAGTGCGGGGGGGTTTGAGCTATTTGGACTTTATAGAGAATGACAATACAATTGACTATCAAGTTTTCATGCTTAAAAAATTAACATTACTTATATCGTTTTTTATTTTACTTAATGATTATGTTGCTCATTTCATATATGTCGACATCAATACTCATATTTTCTTTTGGAAAAATTTCACATTAGAATAATTGAGCTTCATACTTTTCAATTTTGTAGCCCATATTTTAATTTATAACCAACTAGCCCATAAATAATAGGCTATGATTCAATATCCAATTCCAATAGGTTCTCAAAATTACTATTTAATTTTTAAAAAAGATTCCTCAAGCTTTTAAATTAATTTTTGAATCAATAATTGTGACTCAAATATTAATTCAACAAACCAAATTCATTTGGGTGGTGAAAATTGAATTTTTAATAAGCTTAAGTATGTGGATTTAAATTCGAATTTGATTTTGTGAGAAATTTGGAGTGGGTGTTATTTAGACTTGTTAGAATAGTATAAGGAGGTTGTATATAAAATTTGAAGTCATTTAATGGAGATTTGGACTTGTTTTGAAAAAGAATTGCAACTGAAAATCGTGAAAAAAGTTCGTCTACAGACGCTTGTATAAAGGTGTATAAAAGTGTGTAATAGTGTATAAGATGTATTTATACCCTCGTATACAATATTATACATAATTATACAAAAAACTAACTTCATCTTCTTCCTTGCGTCTTTTCTAAAATTTAGCTCAAATCTACTCCAAATCACTTCAAATTTAAATTTTAAACTCCTTTTGATATTTTCAATCAATTGGAACAATACCCAATCCAAATAACTAATAAATTAAAAAAAAAACCATTTTCAAAAGCAAAGCTTTGAATGGTCTTCAATGGTGGACTTCTACTCTTCAATTTTCCTTTATTGCAAGCAGATGACTCAAAAGGAGAAGCAGAAAATAAACGGTCCTTTGAAGCATATGTAAAAGATGTGAGAAAAAGAGAGAGTGAAAGCAATAGTTGTGAGAACAAAGAATTAACTCTATAGCTTTTAGAAGCAATATAAAAACACATATTTTGAATTTGTAAGTGCTTTCAAAATATGTACAATGTGGGCTAGATGGGGTAAAACTTAAAAATATGGGGCATTTTTTGTTATGGTGTGAAGTCATGTGTATTTTCTTATAATTTATTTATTTATTATTATTATCATTGTTAAAAATAATGTTGATCAAACTAGTGACATCATAAATCAAATAGACATGATATGTCTTTAAAAGTATCATAGGATCCATGATATTTAAACACATTGACTTTGTACCATAAATTTTTTAAATACATTAACTTCATGAAACACATGGTACATGTTTACTATTACACTATATTGGTAGAATAAAGCATTTTCACACGAGAAAGAAAAAAGATAAGGAAAAAAATTGAATTAGATATACTAATATGTCGAAAAAAATACATTGTTATATTGTTTAACCAATTATAGTAGATTAAATATTAATTTTATCGAAATTAATTAAATTATTTATAATTATATCATAAGTAATCTGTTTATATATTATTATTTTTTGGTACATGACACGTATCACTTCTTTATAACACACGACCAAATGAGTTTCCCAGTCTTTAGCCCACAGATCATCACCTAGTGGTGCAGCCATTATTGATTTATTTCCAAAGGTAGGGGCATTATGCGTAATTACCTGTAATTACGGAGTCCTTTTTGACCACCCGCTTTACTATTTCGGGGCACCCCAATAACAGATTTCCCTTGACCCACCTTTACCCTTTTTTCCCGTCAACAATTTTTTTCCCCAATTCTAATTTCTCCTTCTTCTCTCCCTCGAATCGACCTGGATTTTTCTTCTCGACGATAAAATCAACCTCCGATCCTTCTAATTCGTTTCATTCTCTATCGATTGATACCTCTTTTGGCTCTAGCCGTGCGGAAATCGAATTCCGAGGTTAGGGTTTCAGATCTATCGTTTTATCACCAGATCTGTTCGATTCTGTCGTAGGATTCGTGAAATTAAACCTTTTTCTATCTCAATTGTGTTTATTATCCTTTGATTTCTATCAATTTTGTAAAATTAAATAAGGATCGATTTTTCCTAAGAATAGTTTGGGATTTTGGGGATTTTTTGCTTAATCCGTTTTTCTTCTGCTTAATCGTATCAATCTCTGGTTGATTTGATCTTTTTTAAGCCTCGAGTCTGAATTTGGGGATCTAGGGTTAGGTTTTTTTCTTCTTCTTAAAATTGTAATTAATCATTTTCGTTCACGATTTCCAGAAAAAAAAAAACTATTTCATCCGAATTTCTGATTCCGATTGTCAATTGATCCTAACATCTTTTGGCGAAGACTTCTCCCAGGTACTAAAACCGTCATCTTTTCCGATAATTTTGGATTTATTGAACCTGAAAAATCTGATTTTTATTTTTATTATTAAAATTTTGCTCATTCAATTAAAAAAGTTTTTATTTTAAATATTTCGATTTTTATCGTCAAACTATAATAAAACTTTCTGAGCCACTCCATTTTCACTGTACATGTGCCACGTGTCACTAATTAAAAACTTAGACAAATGATTACTGTGTCCTTTATACCTCGAGTGGCAAATGGTACCAACTAGATTATTTGCTCATAACAGAGTGGGGTCTTATGTGTTATGTCTGTCGTTTACTCTCTTTTATTGATAGTTTAGTTTTTGTTGTTCTTACATATAATAAATAATAAATTTAGTATACATGCAGTAGTTTTGTTAGTGACGTCCTGTATCCTTTTAACACCTCTTCAACTTAACTTCCTCTTGCAGTTAAATATGGTGCAGAAAAGACCATTTGGTGAAGAAGAGTTGTATGAAGTTTCATCGAAGCAACCGAGACATGTAGAACCAAGTAGACAGCTAGTTTCCTTTTTGGAATTTCCATTTGAATCAGTGTCTCCTCCTAAGTGTTACACTTCAGGTTAGGAAGAGATTATTATCCTATCAAATTTCCGAAATGCTTGCATTGTCTTAGCTGCTTTGTGAGTAATTGTTGGAATGCTTTTATTTACAAGATTGCTCTTTTAGCAACAAGTTTGAATGTGAATGAATTTTTTGGTTCATTATTCTTGGATGAGCTAATATCTATGCTCTTTGGTAGGTGGAGAAGATGACAAAGCTGCCACTGACAAGAGACCTGGTAGTGGCAATGTGGCTGAAGTCCATATTTCTACTGAGAAAGGAACTGAGATGAGCTTTCATGGCTCTGCTTCGAACTCTTCCTGGGCCACTAGTAGCACCAGCGAAGAAGACATCAGGTCCGAGGCACCTTTTCACATATTGACAGCCTCTGAGTATTACAATATTGATGCTCCATTCAAAGTTGTTATTCATCCAAGGGAGGTCTATGCCTCTCTTTTGAGCAATTCTCCACGAAAGTTAGTCCCCATTGGACCAGATTTCCAAGCTGAATTACCAGAATGGGGTGCATATGATAGTAAGAATAAATCCATCAAGGAGTGCACGAATGAAAGCCTGAATCTTCCATCTCAAGATCTAGAATCAGATATTGTGGATCATTGTGATGAAGAGAGTAAACTTGCTGGTACTTGTATCATTCCAATGCCTAAACCAGAGCTACCTGCAGACCATGAGGGGAACGTGGGAGCAGGAAAAATTGAGTGCTCCTGTGAAGATGCTGGTTCCTTCGGATGTGTTCGACTGCATATCATGGAAGCAAGGTTGAAGCTTAAGGAAGCGGTAGGTGAGGAAACATTTGTTAGGTTGGGTTTTTATGATATGGGAGAGGTAGTGGCAGAGAAATGGCGTGAAGAGGAAGAGGAATTATTTCACGAGGTTGTATTTTCCAATCCTGCTTCACTAGGCAGGAATTTCTGGAACCAACTTGCTGTTGAATTTCCTTCATGGAGCAGGAGAGAACTCGTTAGCTATTATTTTAACGTCTTTATTTTGCGGAAGCGTGCCAAGCAGAACAGGTTTGACCCATTAAATATAGACAGTGATAATGATGAATGGCAGGAGATCGATGACGATGTTGTTGCTGCTGAAGCTAAAATGACGGATGAGGACGAGGATTCCGTGGTTGAATCACCAGTATACCAAAATTATCCTGGTAGCTATGAGATATATGAGAATGATAAAAAAGCATATGATGAGGAAGCTGGTGGTGCAGCCTTGGAAGATTATAGGACTAGAGATTTTGGCAGGAGGAATGTCTTGAGTGATGAGTTAGGTGCGGGTCCTGATAGGTTGATTGATAATAACAACAGTTCTGGACACAATATTCAGCCTCTAGAAAGACATTCGAATGAAATAGGTGACCTTGATGTACAAGATAACTCTTGTACCACTGATGCAGCTGGGCTTGGTTCAGAAGCACCACAAGGAAAGACTGACAATTCTAATCACTGGGCAAGTAATTTTGCTGGTGTTGGAAGTGGCAGTGGGCATGATTTTGTGATGGGGCCATCTAATGGTAAGGAATGGGACATCGGGTACTTAAGCTGTGCGAAAAATAAAGTTGACCTGTTACCAACCTGCACTATGATTGAGGAAGTCTTTGGAGATGGAGCCTGGAGTTCCAAGAACAGAGATGGTCATGGTTTAGGCTAAGCGTTGACATATTCACCCACTGTTGCCAACCTGTACCGGTTTTTTTGCAGTTACGTCATCCTGGGAATACTCTCATGGAGAGTGGAGTCCAGTTCTTGTATATTGTTAGTGGTGGAACGAGAAAGCATGTAAGAAATGATTATGCAAAGGGGGTGTACATCAGCTGATTTATATGTGGCTGTTATCAAATTATTTTATTGCCATTGTTTCATATTGAAACACACCAATTTGAGATTTTCGACCTTGCTTTGGGGTGGCTGTAGGAAGCTGTTTTCAGGTAGGCGCTTAGTATTTATATATGTAAAGTTTTATGGCCGAGTTGAGCCATATTTGGAGAAATGGAAGAAGAAATCTTTTAAATTCTGATATGTGCCAAATGTTGATTATTCTTTTGTATAACCATGGACAAAAAAGAAGTTTTAAAATATACCCTGCAATCATCTAACTATACATCTTAGGCTTTTCTTCTGGTTCTAATTCTGAAAGTGGTGGTTTGTTCTCTTTCTGTGTTCAGTGAATGAGTGAATATTGCGCTTTCGTCATCACCAGCTTTCTTGATGGTCAACAACCTCTCCCTCCTCTAATTACCATGTAAACATTAAGATTGCCTTATGACTTTTTAGTAATTTAATTCTAAGGGTCAGCTATGATATTATGGATGATCAGATCTATCGTCAGACTATAGAGGTTTTACTCTGCAAAATATTGTTTCACCTGCACATGATGTGAGAAGTTTTGTCCTGAAAAGAACCATCATCTCTTTCCAATGCAGGATAAGAGTAATGTATGGTATCAAGTATCAACTTCGACTCTGCTCTTTTTCCTCAAAAAACAACAATAGGAGGAGAAAAAGGATATTGCTTAGATATGAAAAAGCAATTAACATATTATCCTAAGTACATAAAAACAATACTATTATATTCTGCCACCCACATGGGTATTAGATAGTAAAAGGGGAAGTAGCTAGTACCAAGGTGGGCTCTTTGCTTGGTTATATAAAAGGGAAAAAGTATCAATAATCTACTAAGTCAAAGTAGTAGTGGTAGAGTGCTTAACCAACTCTTACTTGCATGATCCATCCTAAAGACTAAGAAATTCAAGTAGTTTTTATGGGGCTTTCTTTTTTGTTTTGTATTCCTTTTATTTCATTGACCTTTATGAGTATTGAGTTTTCCATAAGAAATTGCTTTTGATAACTCGCTGTGGACACATGCACCATTATTATTCGTATGCAGGTAGAACTAGGATTCGAATTTTAATATTTTTACATATTTAATAAAAAATTTAATACATATATAAGATTTGAGCTAAAACCGTTAAATTTGCTCGACCAAGGATAAAATATTGTACTACCTCCGTCTCATAATATGTGTCGTGGTTACTAAAAATAGTTGTCTCAAATTATTTGTCATTTTAGAAGTTCAAGACAAAATTAATTATATTTTTTCCTTTTTATCCTTAATAATCAATTGCATTCACATTTAGTAAAACCATGGATAATGTCCTTGATAGAGATGACACATAAATTGAAAACATTTAACAAGGGTAAAGTAGTAAAAAATTATTCATTCTTAAGGGACGTGCACAAGAGAATCACGACACATATTATGAGATACGTAGTGAGTACTTTCTAGTTATGTATCTATATATTTTATATATCAATTAATGCTCGACGTGCTTACAATCAATGAATCTTTTTCTCATATTCCAATTGTTTAATTATGGATCTGATATCACATAGTGGACAAAAAAAGCTGTGACCTGCTTGCTTGCTTTACTGCTAGTTGGCCAGTCCTTAGCAAAGCTTCTATTGCTTTATTTGTTTGCTTGTGAGGCAATGAAGCTCCTCAACAAGACTCATTCACTTGTGATTTGTGACCTACAAGGCAGGCCTAGTAGATCTTACTTTGACTTGACGTAAAAGTGACCAAAAGACTCCAATAATAATTTGGTTACAAATTTGATCATTATATATATCTAATGAAATTACACTTCAATGATAACATAAATGATAATTGTAGACTGTAGTTTTGGATTACTCCAAAACAAAATAAGGAATCTCCGAAAATACCAGCACGACAATATGTTTTTTGTGACAGAAAAGACGAAAAGAATGGAAGTTATAGGCAGCGAATCAAATGAATTAAAAGGGATAGTCCAATGCACAAAGTATCCTATATTTATACATGTGATTCAATCCTCCGTTTATACATGTGATTCATGGCAGTGGCATAGCTATATAGTTTCAAGGGGGTCAAGTGACACTCCTTTCACCGGGAAAATATATTGCTTATATAGGTAAAAATTATTTTTATGTATATATACTATGTATTAAATCCTCTTGACTTCTTTGAAGTATTTACTTTTTTAATTTTGAATCCCTTAGTGAAAATTCTAGTTCCTGTACTCACTCGCGGAAGGATCACACTCCGAGGGGGTGTGATGTATGAAACCTGCTCGGTTGATTACAAGACTCAAAAATGCGAATGTAGGTTACATAAAAACAACTTTACTAGTACTCCAAGGCTTCGCGTAGGAAGCAAAAGAATTAGGGCTCGTTTGGTAGGAGATATTAGAAAAAACAATGCAAACATTAACTTTGTGCATTACTAATCTCTTTATTGGTATATTTTTTCAACCTCTTTGGTATTATCCTATGTATAACTAACACATAGTAAACCATGGTATTAACAATGCAAAAGTTTTAATACTTGCATAAACATGGTAAAAGATATAATTGGCCCTCAAATCCCTCAAAACCTATTCCAAAATTTTCACCATGTATTGGAAGGTATTTTTGTAAATAATTAATTTTTTAGAACTTATGTAATGCTTTAATACACCAAACCAGACAGTAGATAAGAAACAATATCAGCATAACTAATGCTACTATAACTAATCCAAGTATTACTAATATCAGCATTACTAATACACGTTATTCAACACTATTCTTATAACTCCTATCAAACGATCCGTGTTACATATAAATTTCAATGATGAAAAATAACATATTACTATGGTGCAGGATCACGAGAGATGAAAAGAAGGATTCGAGCAACTCTATCATTGAAGTATGGAAGAAGTTAAGAAAGAAATGAGTAAAAGAATCAAGGTAAAGATCTGTCAACAGAAGCAAGTAAGAAAGATTCAAGATTGAAGCTATGTGACAACCAGGATGATTGATACAATGCCGTTGCCCTGATTGTTGAAGATATGCATCGAAAAAGGAAGGCTATCAATCCCATGAATCAAGGAACAACTTGAGTATGACAAATCTTTTTCGAAAAAGGAAACGACCGACAGTCATGGATCGTCTATGGAAGCTCTGTACTTATTCTTGGAATGAATCATATATAACAGATTCAATTCCAAGGTTCAATTCCCTTGGGACTGCAAATCTTCAACGGTCGGCCAAAGATTAACCAAGCCAAAGCTCAAGTATAAAGTATGTCAAGGGAACAACACATACTTTGAACGAATCACTATCACTCTTTTTGTTCTACTCCAAACAAGCATTGTAGTTCACTCTAGATTTACTGTATAACTAGTGAGAGAAGAAAGATAGAAAAATACTGGTGAGGCATTGTATTAAGAAGCAAGGAGTAACATAGTGACTAAGTTGTTGGTGTAAAGTTACATCAACTCTCTTGTATCGAGAAACTTTAAATACTGAAAGAGAACACCCTTGCAACCAAGGAATTGGACGTATGATTCACATTGAATTCGAATTAGTAAAAAAATCCTGATGTCTTTAATTCTATATTTTATTTCTGCATTATTTATATTATGTTTTTCCCTTCGATCGACTAATTAATAAACTAGTCAACTACTTAGGGTACAAAAAAAGAAATCGACAATTCACGTCCCTCTTGCACCTTCAAATATTGGTGTAGATAAAGAAGATACGAATAGTAGGTGGCCGGCTAGCTTTCTAGCTAGTGGAAAATTAGCTTGTCTATTAGTAATAGTAATTCAATATAATGCCCCCCCTATCTCTCCTAGTGGGAGAGTGTTCAAGCGTAAGGCTGAAAAAGGGCATGAATTTGATAGCATAGGGAGCTTGACACTCAAAGCATAAAGCCAAAGTGGGCATCTTATCTTAAAGAGTAAATAATGGGTATTCAAGACATGGAATTGAAGAAGACAGGGAGTGGCAAAACTTTACTTGGACGTGTGTCTTTTGTTATATATCATCGATTTGGAGCATCACTTTTGGCAAAAAAAATAGTCCTAAAACTTATGCACTCTCAAGTGAAATCACATTGGGCAATAGGACAGGGGCGGATATAGGGGGCAGAAGGGGTTCACTCGAACCCCCTTTGTCGAAAAATTATACTGTATATATAAGGTAAAATTTATTTTTTACCTCTATATATTAAGTTTTGAAACCCCCCTAACACAACCTAAAAGTATAGTTTAGTGGTCAAGAGGTTCAAATTTTTTATAAAGTCATAGTTTCAATTCCCACTAACTACAATTTTTTTTTTGAAACCACTTCGTGAAGATCCTAGTATATGCCATAAAACTGTCCACACGTATTTGAGCAATTTAGAATTGTCTACTTTGTAAGCTATGTTGCTGCATTATGTATATCTTATATAACAAATTTGTGGTCCTTTAATTTAGTGCTAGCCAAGTATTATGCAATGAAATTAACTTGCCACATGCTAGAAGCTCTTCTAAGCAATGATGCATGGTTTTTTCTGTCACATATACTGATAATCAAATATTTTTTTACACTATCAATATAATTTAATATTTTTTAGTAGATTAGTAACTATTGTTATTGGTACTGTTTATCATAGAATTTACCTCTAATTAACTTATAAGTTATTTAATTTTGTAAATATCTTTTATTATGTTGGTGTAAATATCCAATTGGTTTTATATATGCCACCTTATGATCAAAGTGGTTGAGCAGCTTTCTCACCTGCCATCTAGTAAGTTAGCTGGAGGAAATGTGGCCCAAAGAAGAAAAAAAACTTACAACAACCTATTATCCTATTGTATTAGTACTCATACTTTCATACCTTCCACAACTTCATCACCTAGGATAGAATCAAGATTTGAAGTTTATAGGTTTAAGAGTTTACATAGTACTTTAAGGTTATTGGATATTAATAATTTATATATAATCTTTAAATTTCTTAAGATAAATACAAAGTATCAATCAAAACATTTGGATTCGACCGAACCTGTAAGTTGTAATCTAGCTCCGTCTATGGCCTTATGCCCTTATCTTATGAATTAATGTGCTAAATTATGTTTTGTAATTAAATTAAATTAAAATGAGTTATAATAAATCATACTCTCTTTTTGGTCTGTTCCAAAGAGAATGACCCTTTTCTAAATTTGGTAACAATTAAGCTTAAACTTACAATTGTACCGTTAATGAGAAGCTTTTATAACTACATAAATACTCCGGGCCCCTTTTTGAATTGTTTAGGACCACAAATTCCAAAAGTTTTCATTTTTTCTTAAACTCCGTGTCCAGTCAAACAGATTCACATAAATTGGAACAGAGGGATAGTACTTTCTAGAGAACCAATAAAAATGATCCACATGCATGTGGTTGTTCCTCTTGACCGTGAAAAGACAAGTCTGTCCTATTTTTGAATATCAGACACCAAAGAAGTTAGATATGAACTCTAAACTACTAAACACTGACATGACAGCCGTATAATGAGTTGTTCTTCTCACTTGTGCTTAACCTCAGCATTAATTTGCTCAAAGTTGACCAGAAAATGAGATTTGATGCAGTGTTTTCCTCCCAATTATTTTTGTCCCTCAAAAAGATTATCTTTTCCTAGTGCTTAATCAATCTACAAAACTTAAATTATCTCAAGAATTCGACTTATAAAATCTAAGTTTCTTTAGCCAATCACAAGACATTTTGCCTCACACAACAATCATATATTGCATGTATTTTTTACACTTCACAAGGCAAAAGTTAGGCATAAAATAATTTGCTCGCACATGTTTGATCTAAAAAAATGTTTGTTTAATGTGGTTTAAGTAGAGAAGGAAACAGAGAATTGCTGTTTCCTAGTAATGTATAACAACTTTCCCTAAGCTATGCGTTACACTTTGTTAAAGGGCAGTCCGATGTACTAAACTTCTACTGTGTGTGATGTCGTCCGGAGAAGAGTCGGACGATAAGAGTCTATATATTGTACGAAATCGTAGTTTGCATTTTTGTAAAAGGCTATTTCTACAACTCGAACATGTAACCTCCTAATCACATGACATCAACTTTATCAGTTACGCCAAACCTCGCTTCGTGCTACAAATTTTGTTAGCGAAAAGGAAATCCCAAACTGTTACGGAATACCGTGGGTTAACTATCACACAATCTTACACAAAGCAAATAGAGAAGAAAAATCAACACAAGGATTTAACGAGGTTCGGGTAAGCCTAATTCTCGGGGCAAAAGAAGAGAGAGTTTTCCACTATGAATGAGAAGAAAAGCACAATACAATCTATAGAATCCCCAACTACAACCCTTATATATAGATCCCTAAAGGTCCCAAACATATATGAGAAAGGTTTTCCAATTTGACAAGGACTATAGGTTTTCCTTTCCCAAATCTATTAGGACAATGGATTTTCCTAAATCTATAGGGACTGTGGGTTTCCTAAAAATACAAGGAAATAATTCAAGCCACAAATAACAAATCTTCCCCTTGGCTTGAATTCTCTTCATCAACAGTAACAACGTCTCTCTATCTTGTCCTCAGCCCTCGCAAGGGCTCTATCCATTTTCGCACACATCAACCAAGTTTAGGCTACACCTAAACTTGTTAAGAGACTCAATCTCTTTAGCCATAATACTAATCCGTCGATTTGGTTCTATACTCGGAATAGCTTCTAGATAGCTATAACACTTAAATACATCAACAGTCTCTGCAACTGCCAAAGTAAATCTCATTGGATTCATATATCCAAGAAGATTCTCATCAACTACGTTTGCAAACCTTTGTGGTCGGTTGATCACTTTCTTCTCTCTGCCTATTGCAATTCTATATGGTTGTTGTTGCGCAGAATCATCAACATTATCATTTTGATCAATATTTTGCACCTCCTCCACTTCCTATACTTTAGAACTATTGGACTGATCTAGTGGAGATTCAATTTCTAGCTCTATGCGGTCACCGACACCACGATCTGTTTTTGTTACTGCCTTCTCCCTCTAACTGTCCAGTGAGCAGATTCATAGAATGTTACATCCCTACTAATAATTAGCCGTGGAGTCTTTTGATCTGTGCACCACAACTTATAACCTTTCACTCCAGTTGCATACCCTAGAAATATACACTTCTTTGCCCTCGGCTCAAGTTTTCCATCCCTCACATGAGCATAAGCAGGACAACCAAATATTCTTAAATTTGAATAATCAGCAGGCGAACCGGACCATACCTCAAAAGGAGTTTTGAACTCAATAGCTGTGGATAGAGATCTATTGACCAAATAACAAGCTGTATTGATTGCTTCAGCCCAAAAAAACTTTGCTAACAGATGAGTGTAAAACATGCTTTGTGCCCTATCACAAAGCGTTCTATTCATATGTTCTGCAATACCATTTTGTTGTGGTGTTCCGACACAAGTGGAGTGTCTAACTATGCCCTCCCTGCTGCAGAAATCATCGAACTCAGAATTGCAAAATTCCAACTCATTGTCAGTTCAAAGACGCTTAACTTTTCTTTCCGTCTGCCTCTCAACCATCATCTTCCATTTAACAAATGTTCAAGTCTTTTGCTTTCAGAATATACACCCACATCATCCTTGAGTAATATCAATCAAAGTCATAAATACCTGACACCACTCTTGGAGGAAACTCTGTTTGGACCCCACAAGTCAGAGTGTATATAATCTAACTTGTCTCTGGTCTTGTGCTCGACCTTTCTTGATGAACTTTACCATTTTCTGTTTACCAAACACACAATACTCACAAAATTTCAAAACTTGATTTTTGTACTCATTCATCAAATTCTGCTTACTCAACAAAGACAATCCATTATCACTCATATGGCCAAGTCGCAGTGCTACAACTAAGACTGATTCAGATCACTTTTTCCAGAAGCTACATCAGCTTCCCGTTCAACTACACTGACCTGAAGATGATACAATTTAGAATGTATTTTACCCTTCACGAGTACCATGGAGCCTTTACACACTTTAAGTATTCTATTCTCGGAGTGAAATTTATACCCTTGATTATCCAAATTCGAAAGAGAAATCAGATTTCTCTTTAACCGAGGAACATGCCAACACTCAATGTTTCTGATAATTCCGTCGAACATTCTCAATTTGATGTTACCAACCCCCTCTACTGGTAATGGATTATCATCTCCCATATAGATAGTCCCACTCATTTATTTGTATGTTGCGAACCAATTCTTGTGTGGGCACATGTGAAAAGTAGCACCAGAATCAAGAACCCAAGAATTTTGCCCATGACTAGAACTCACAGCACAAACTTCCATACATAATCACTAACATTAGAATTATTGCCAGTGTCAATAATATTTGCCGAATTATCGATTTTCTTCTTCCCTCTTTTCTCCTTCAGCTTAGGACAATCTTTCTTGTAGTGACCTTGCTCCCCGCACTCATAACAGTTTTGCTTCCTTGCTCTAGACTTTGATCTTATGGTTGACTTTTTCCTGTTAAAGTCCTTTTGTTGTGTTCTTCCTTTAATCACAAGACCTTCGCCCTCAATTGTGTTGTCTGGAAAGCTCTTTTTCAACTCTTTAGATTTTAGTGCATTACTAACATCTTCTAGTGAAATGCTATCTTTCCCATATAGTAGTGTATCGATAAAAGTATCATAAGACTGTGATAAAGAATATAACACAATCAAGGCTTGATCCTCACTCTCAATTTTGATATCCACATTCTTCAGGTCCATTATAATTGAATTAAACTCATCAAGGTGAGTTTTAACAGGTGTACCTTCGTTCATAAGGAGATTGTATAACCTCTTTTTCAGGTAGAGGCGGTTTGTCAGCGATTTCTTAGAATACAAATCTTCCAGCTTCATCCATGCCGTTGTTGCAAAAGTTTCTTCAGCAATTTTCCGAAGAACGCTACCTGTAACGCTCATGAATATCGCACTCAAAGCACTCTCCTTCAGGTCTTCCTTCTTTGTTTCTTTCATATCTTCAGGAAAATCCTCATCAATTGCTTTCTATAATCCTTATAATACCAGAGACGATTTCATCCTAATCTTCCATAGATTGAAACAAGAACCTCCATCAAATTTCTCTATTTCGTACTTTGTTGAAGATGATGAAGACATCTTAACCCTAAATTATGTGTAAAAATCCGAACCTTGCTCTGATACCAATTGTTGCAGAATATCGTGGGTTAACTAGCACACAATCTCACACAAAGCAAATAGAGAAGAAAAATCAACACAAGGATTTAACGAGGTTCGGCTAAGCCTAATCCTCGAGGCAAAAGAAGAGAGAGTTTTCCACTATGAATAAGAAGAAAAGCACAATACAATCTATAGAATCCCCAACTACAACCCCTATATATAGATCCAGAAGGTCCCAAACATATATGAGAAAGGTTTTTAAATTTGACAAGGACTGTAGATTTTCCTTTCCCAAATCTATTAGGACAATGGGTTTTCCTAAACCTATATGGACTATGAATTTCCTAAAAATATAAGGAAATAATTCAAGACACAAATAACACAAACAAACAATGCCGACTTATAAAACAAGCATAAAAGGTGAACAACTTTCATTACCTACCTTCCTATAAAGTGATTGATATCCTTAATATATAATTAGATATTAACCTTGTGAGTAGTGATATGATCATAGCAGGCTGTAACCAAGACAGGCCGGCAACCTTTCAATTTTACACTATCAGTGCAATTCAAATAATACAATAGAGGGTGCGGGAGAAATTCAAAAATAGCTAAATTTAAAAGTAGTCATTCAAAAAGAGTCACAGTTTTAAAAGTAATTAAAATTTAGTCACTTTTTATGTAAAGATAAATCTGAATGAAAACACTGTTCAAAATCGAAAAAAATACTCCAGCATAATATGCTGGACCTGTATACTTTGCTGGCTCCAGTATAATATACTGGAGATTGGAGCACCAGTATTCTAATTTCCAGTAAATTATACTGGAACCATCAAAGTATATCGGCCCAGCATATTATGCTGGAAGTTCATACACAGGTGCACCGAACTCCAGTATATTATGCTGGTCCGGTCTCTGTTGCAGCAAAATAGTAGTTATTTTTCAATGACTTGGCAGATGATCACGCCCAACTATGCCTTATAAAAAGGACAATGCGGTCGCTGCAAATATAATCCGATTTACAAGTCCGGAGTCGAATCCCACATAG
>MU779832.1:24370-35739 GCA_026770625.1 Nicotiana glauca | reverse complement strand
TACTAAATTAACAACTAAATATACTATGGGTTAGAGACAAGATTAAGGAGGTCTAGAGTTATGATTTCCCCAATTGTTGGAATCCTTCCCGCTATGTCTTATATAATTTCGCTTAAGTATTCTCTACCAATCATGAGTACTCTTATTACCGTAAATCTCTCTCGAGTAATTATGATAATTTACTAGACGCACTCTCCCAAGTAATACAGATCACTTCAGATCGCACCCAAGGTTTCGTTATCCCTAATCTCACCTTTAAACCCTCGGTTATTGATCCCTCATATACTCTGGGAGTTGTGTTGTTCAACAATTATCTAAATATGCACTCTCTCCCGAGTTATGCATACTAAATAGGCACGGCTAATTGAGACCTCTTCAATCAACCAGAATATAAACGTAGTTGAACAAATAGAGAAAGGTTATGGCTCAATTATATAAAAACATAACAAGAATTTATCCTACAAAAGGTTATATCAAAACTCTAGATAACAAATTAGCTATTCATAATAGTATGTAAAACTATAATACTAAAAGTCATAACCAACAATGAAAAATAGGAAGAGGAAGGAAAAACTCCTAGAAGAATTCCCCGCCGTGCTCCCAATATGTTCTTGCCTCCAAGGGTGTTGTCTAACCCTAAAGTAGTGTCTCTTGCCTCCTTAGGTCTAATTTTTTGTGCAAAATATGTCCCTCTTTTCAAAAATACCATTTTTCCATGTATATATACCAAGTAGGGTCGGGCTCAAACACTTATACCTTCTCCTACGCGAAAAAGGACAAGTTTTAGGCCTGGATGCCCGCGTTTCTACCGCGGTCGCGGTCAAACCGCGGCCAAACACCCTCTCAGATTCTTCATTCGTCCGCGAATGCCTTCTGCCGCGGTCGCGGTAAAACCGTAGTTTTTTACCTTGTTCCATTTGGAATTTGGAAAAACTCAAAACATGAAAGTTGTAGTCCTTTGAGTTATATTTCCAACCATATATTATAGAGCCAAAATGGAGTTTTGAGTAAAAAGTTATGTGCATTTTACTAGACAGTGTGCAATATGTCTCATCGAGTCTTCGTTTGTTCTCAACTATCAAATTTGACCCCCGAACACGATCCCGGCTTAATTCCTTGAGCTTTTACTCAGACTTCAAAGCTTCAAATTATTTAAATTTATTCCATAACATCTATATAGCTCGGAATCACACCTACAAGTCATAAAACACACAATTAGTGCAAAACACTAGCGATTAAAGCGCAAACTCAACTAAAATGTAGTAAATTAGAGTGTAATAATCGACTAAAATACGTAATTATAGCCTATCATCAGCAGACACTGACTATTTTTAAATGCCCAATTCGAAAACTGACTAGAACGTGCTATTTTATCTACAATAGATTATCACTTTATTTTTCAAGCTACCTTATGAGGGTCGCTTAAAAATTATTTGTTATTGTAGGTTAATGTAACCTAATAAAAAATGGTGAGTAATTTATTATAACAATACAATGTAAATCTTTTGTCATTATGTAAAATAAAATAGAGTAAGAGCGTTTTTTTTTTTTTTTTTTTTTTGCTAATAAGAGTAAGAGCTTGACTTTCTATTATATATATACCGAATGACTTAGTAAGTGAAGCAACAGCAAAGGAAAGGAGCTGGCAGGACCTACAAGTCTTTGGAAAAATAGAATAATTAGGAAAATAAACGAGATGACCGGAGAGTGGAATTTTTATTTATTTCTTCTATAACTTAGAATGGAGTAACGTTATTTGTCTCCGTCTCCTTGTGACCTATATGTCGTGAGTTCGAGCAATAGAAATAGCTACTAATACTTACGTTAGACTACTATTATACCAACGGGTTCAATTGAATCCATAACTTTCGACGCGTAATAAAAATTTATATGTAAAAAATCATTCAAAATCGCAAAAAATAGTGAATATGAATCCATAACTTAAAAAATATAATTAATGAATTAAATACTAAAAACATTAAAAGTTGAATTCAAAGTTTAAATTTTGGATTCGCCTCTGATATTACACCTCTTAAAATGCGATCCTTCCCCGAACCATATAAGAAAATGGAATATCGAATGCATCGAGCTGCCTTTTTTAAATCATTTTAAGTTGTGGGCTTCCTTAATATAAAGACAAAGGAAAAGATAGAGTTATAAACAGTTGTGTAAGTGTGTTTGAGCAGGAGCTAGCTAAGGTTAGCTCAGCCATAGAGATGCTCAAATTAATGTCAACCGTTGGATTTGGGTTAGCGTAGGATTCTCAGTTAAGTACACGTGTTACTACCATCTTCCCCTTTACCTCTTCTTTTAATCTTTTGCTTCCATGCATGGTTTTCTCCACCCAATTCCAAATTTAGCATTGTAACTTTCTAAAAAAGAGAAACTGGAGAGAGACAGTAAACTTCTAGCTACTATAATATCTTTTATATTTTCTTCTCTCCTTTTAGTAGCTTGTTTATCCACCAGCTTCTTCAGCTCTCTTTTCTTGCCTAGTAAATCTTGTTATTGATCAAAAATTCATTTTTTTTAGCTAAAAATTCAGAATTCTGAAACCCCATTTCATATTTCAGCTTCTTATCTGGTTTATAATTTGTTCTGTTTTTTCTTGGTTGACTATATCATTAGCTTGTTAGTTTAGTAGAATGGTATACAGAGTTCAAACATATTTTTGAGCTTGTGAGGAATACTAATAGCCGAGCGTCTCTCTGCCCTTCCAGGATAGGGGTAAGGTTGCGTTCATCTTTGCCCTCCCAGACTCCACGAGAATTCACTGTTTTTTTTTTTTTTTGTTGTTGTTGTGAGGAATACTAGTAAAAGTTTGGTTTTTTTCTTGATCATCTGATTGGATTGTTGTTTCTTGAATTTTCACTAAATTCAATGAAAGAAGATCAAGAAATGAAGTATATATGCAAATTTTGCAACAAAAGTTTCCCTTGTGGTAGATCCTTAGGGGGTCATATGAGGTCTCATTTGATCAATTCTTCCACTGGTCAGACTAAAAAGAAGCTTCCATTTATTAAAACAAGTTCTCCAATTGCTGATTATGGTCTAAGAGAAAATCCAAAAAAGACTTCAAAATTTGCTGAGTCAAGTGAAGATACTAATTTGGTTCCAAATCAGAATAAGGTATGTAAAGAATGTGGCAAAAGTTTCCAATCTTGGAAAGCATTATTTGGACATATGAAGTGTCACTCAGAGAAAATAATATCATCTATGAACAGTACTGTTCAAGAAGATTCTTGCAACAATGATGCTAATTATGCAGATCAAAATCAGGTTATGGATATTCAATCTGATATTGAAACAGCAAATCCTAATAAGAAGAAGAGATCATCAAGAAAAATCAAAAGGTACATAACAACTACAACTTCCTCTTCTGTAACTGAGATTGAACAAGAACAAGAGGAGGTTGCAATGAGTTTGATTATTCTATCAAGGGATTCAGGAAATGGGGTTGGCCTAAATCTTTTTACTGATGAAAATGGGAGTAAGATCTCCAAATTTAAGGTTAGTGAATTGGTCAAGCTGAAGAAAGTCAAAAATGGGAAGCCAGAGAAAAATGAGAGGTCAAAGTCAAATGCAAGAACTCTTAGGATTTCAAGAAATGGTTACAAAATGGACAAATCAGATGATAAGCAAAAGAAGATTATAGAGTGCAATGAAGATAGATTTGAGGAGTCTGAAATTGAAGTTCAGTACAAATTAGTCAAAGGGAGCTATAGCAAGAAAAGAAACATTGAAATGAATGAGTGTGATATTAGTGTAGATAGCAACATAAGGAAACTAAGAGATCAAGATTCTGATTCTGAGAAAAAGATCAAATTTGAGTGTACTACTTGTATCAAGAGTTTTCACTCTTACCAAGCTCTTGGTGGTCATAGAGCAAGCCACAAAAGGACTAAAGAATGCGAAAAAATTACTATTGAGATTGAGCATATGCAAAATCAAGCTGCTGATAGCAAGCTGATCAAGAATTGCAGCAATGACAGTACAATTGAGACAAGTTCTGTGTCCAAGAAACAAAAGGGGTATGAGTGTCCAATTTGCTTCAAGATTTTCCAATCAGGTCAAGCTTTAGGTGGTCATAAGAGATCTCATTTGATTGCTGAGGCCAAAAGCAATAACCAAGCTGTTATAATACAGAAACCAACACCAGAAATCAGAGACTTTTTGGATCTTAATCTCCCTGCTCCAGTTGAAGAAGAGAGCAGTAGTGAACATCTTGGGTTTCAAAAATGGTGGATAGGAAGCAGCCACAAACATGAGCAACTAGTGAGCCTAATTTCTAACTGACTCTAGTCCACTATTGGAATCGGCCACTGATCAGGGTAGGCTGCCTACATCACACCCAAACCCTTCAACAGACCCTGCGTGAATGAGGGATCTTCATGTACCGGGCTATCCTTTTATACATCCAATATTCAAAATTCAATGGTCTTGACTAATCTGGATTAACGTCATGTAGGAGCTACTGAAGGACGGATGTGAGACCTCTCGTTACTCCATTCTTAGAGTACGAACGTGAGACCTCTCGTTAAAGAGTGGAGGGATCTCATTCATTTCGTGGTTCACATTGAGTTTCTATCTTTCATCCAAGGTTTACAAGTGTACAGATTCATTTAATTCTTTACATAATTGAAGTGTTCAATTCAGAGTAGTAACATTCTGCATTTTGCTCCTTGAGCCACTAGGCACTCTTTTACATTTGCTTAAAGAAATGAATCTTATTTCTACAAGATGTAAACTTGATTTCTATTTTGGGTTTATTTTTTAATACACTTTAGCTCCTAGTTGAGCTAGACTTGTTATGAAGAGTAAAAATTTTCTGATTTTTATTACCTTTTCTTGACATTGAAGGGAGATTGGTAATGAGGTGTTGAAGATGGGATTAGAGTATGAAGTCATGAAGGAGAAAAGCATTTTTATATTTAAACAATTAAAGAAAGTGAGCTCAAAAGGTAGTTGTTTAGGTACCTACCATAAAACATGACAACACATCTCATTATATTTCTTTATCTTAATCCACACTAAATGAAAAGTTATCATACAACAGAGAAATTTAGACTCACTAGACAGGACCACCAATACTGATTCTCAAAAAAAAAAAAAGAAAAAAAAACATCTTATTTGGAGTTTATCCAATGAAAATCTGGGGTATTAGACTTATAGCCCGTTTGGCCAAGCTGCAAAAATCAGCTTATTTTGAGAAGTGCTTTTTTTCAAAAGTGCTTTTTTCAAAAGTATTTTTGGTGAGAAGCAGTTTGTGTTTGGCTAATTAGTTTAAAAAGCACTTCTGAGCAGCAATTAGTATTTGGCCAAGCTTTAAAAAACTGCTTCTAAGTGTATTTTTTTCAAAAGTGCTTCTCAAAAAAGTGCTTTAGGAGAGAAGCTATTTTTTTCTGCTTCTCCAAAACTGCTTCTGCTTCTCCAAAATTGCTTCTGCTTCTCCTCAAAAGCACTTTTTTTTCCTTTCAAAAGTTTCGCCAAACACCTCAATTTTTAGCCCAAAAAAAGTACCGCTAGCCAAAAAGAAGCTTGGCCAAACAGGCTATTAGTCTAGGCAACAAGAAATTCAATGATTAAAGGTACAACTCAAGCCTTTAGTCGTCATAGTATTATTCAGCATTGTTCAATTACCAAGTCCACTTAGATTATAGAACATGACGTGCAAGGCGGAGCTACCTAGTCTTTCGGCTCGAACTTAGTAACTTTGATCCAAATATTATATTTGTCTTACGAATTCTATTGAATAAATACAAATTATTAAATAAGAACCCAGTAATTTAAAAAGACTAAAATTCCGAACCCAAACAACAACAAACACAGTGAATTTTCACAAATGTGATTTGGAAAGAGTAGCGTGTTATCCCAGGGAGAAATTCAAAAATAGCCAGATTTACAAGTGGTCGCTCAAAAATAGTTCAGTTTCAAAAGTAATCGAAATTTAGTCACTTTTCATGTAAAGATAAATATAAACGAAAACACTGTTCAAAAGTAGAAAAACACGCCAGTATATTATGTTGGAGTTCCAGCTTAAGTATACTTGAACTCCATCATATTATACTTGAGTTACAGGATAAGTATCCTGGAACTCCAGGATAATATGATGGAGTTCCAGCATAAGTACACTAGAACTCCAGCAGCAAAGTATACCGGTCCAGTATAGTATGCTGGAAGTTCATACACAAGTGCTCGATCTCCAGTATATTATGCTAGAACTTTCCAATTATGCTGGAAGTTCCAGCATAATATGCTGGAAGTTCATACATAGGTGTACTAAACTCCAGTATATTATGCTGGACCTGTCTCTGTTGTAGCAAAATAGTGGTTATTTTCATTGACTTGGTAAACACTGGTTATTTTTTAATGACCAATCTGAAAACTGACTAGACTGTACTATTTTTACGTTATCCCAACCCTAAGAGGGCAGAGAGACTGTTTGCCTCTCTACTTGATCCAAAGGTGGACTTCTTAATAAAACATTAAAAGAATCTACTAATTCGTTTTATAATAAGGTAATCCTAACACACAACTTTTCCGCAATACAATTATTTAATTTTTTAAGTACCTAATTTTCATAGCTTATGCCAAAACCAACTAGGGCGATAACTACTTTTTCCTCGTACTAGCCATTTTTATCATTAAAAAATAGTCACCGTTTGTCAAGCCACTGAAAAATAGCTATTATTTTGCTGCAATAAAGATCGGTCCAACATAATATATTGGAGTTCAGTGCACCTGTGTATGAACTAAAAGCATATTATGTGTGAGCACGTAATTTTTGCCACGTTTAAACTACTCCTATAAAATTATTTAGAATTAGGATTTTTCTTTATTATTTGATTTTTAGGAATTAAATTACATGATTCTGTGTCTTGTTTGCATTTTTATGTGCATTTTACTTGATATGATACTAAAAATACAAAATAGTATGCATTTTAATATTACAAAATAAGAAAAATAATAAAATGGTTCTTTGCATTTTCACTTTTAATTTTTAGAATTTGTCTTAGGTTTCCCTTTAAATTAGAAATTAGTTAATTTTGGAATTTTAATTAGTTAATTTTAGAGTCAATTTGGGTTTTTTTATTTTTATCTTACATTTAATAAAATCAGAAAATTCAAAAAATAATAATAAATAAATAAATAAAATTAGAATACAAAAGAAAAGAAGGAAAAATAAACAAATGAAATAAAGAGGATTAAATAGGCTGGCCATGTTTGGGCAATTTTCATAAAACAATCCCAGCCCAAAACCCCCAAAATCGGACCAACCGACTAGGCCCAATCCCAAAAATACCCGGTCCAGATCCTTACCCCCTTAAACTGCGTCATTTATAGCCAATTAATCTAGACCGTTCATCTCCCACCATCCAACGGCCCATAATTGATATGTGTTTTAAATATAATTGTCCAAAAATTTGTCAAACCCTAAAGACATATCTTTCTTCCTCGTACCCCCCTGTAACACCACCATCTCCGCCACCCTCCACCGTCCGCCGCCGGCCGAAAATCGCCGTCGGCGACAGCGAAGTTCCAAATCACCCCAAAATTACCCCATCTCCTCTCCTCACTCCTCTCTTCCCAAATCTACCCTCAGCTTGCTTCAAATCCCAACCAAACGCCCTAAATCTACAAAACCCTAAGTTACATCTCCGCCGCACACGGCGGCGCCGACTCCAAGCGACTCCAAAATAACACCACAGCATCCCCTAACCTTCCTCATTCCTAATATCCAACCAGATTTCTTCGAACATCACTAGAACGGATCAAATTTTAAATCATAGAGCCAGCAGAACCCTAGAAATTCATTTTTGCTCGATTTCTTGGGTCTGGTATTGGATTCGAGTTACGAAACAACGTTTTCATTTGTTCTTTGAGAAGAACAAATGCTTAACATTGTTCTGAGGCTCAAATCGAGTTTCCAGTCTCGTTCGACCTTGCATAGGTAAGTTTCTCCTATTTCTTTAATTAGTTTAAACATAGTTTTCTTTCGTTTCTGATTAATTCGTTCATGTTGCTTTATTTTTGTTTTTTCTGGTTTTCCTTTTTCTTTTTTCCTTTTTTTGGCAGTAATCAGTACTTTAGGTCTGGCAATTTAGTTAGTTTAAATTTTTCTTTGATTCCTCCTCTGCTAGTCAATAGTAATTTGTCAATTTTGCTGTGTTTGAGTTCTTTATCATTAAATTCAAGATTCGAGCATGTTCAGTGTTATAGGGTTTAGCTTAAGCTTTTGCTAGTTTGAATAATTTTCTTCATGCTAATTGATACTGTTCCAGTTTTCATGCGTGATTTAATTCTGTTCTGTTTGATTTTGTGGTTGGTTCAATTAGTCGACCAATTTTGTTTACTGCAATTTGATTTTAGATTTAATTTCATGATTAGCTAAATCTGTCCAGTTAGTTTGAATTTAGGGTATGTTTGATTGTAAATAATTGGTTCTAGCCTTGATTGATTAACCATAGTTAAGTAGGCTGTTTGATTATAGCTGATAGTTTAACAAGTGTTAGTAATTTCAGGGGGTAATCAGGGGTAGTTTAGGCATTGGAAATGGCTCAATTTGTTAAGGCTAAGCAATTTCAGAATAGAAATGAGGGTAGTATAGGTATTCCATAGGTAGAAAACAAAGCTAGAATATCCTAGGTCCTTCTAGAAAGGGGCCTTAGTGTAAGTTTCTGCATTCTTAATGCAGTAACTTGGACAACAAGCCACAAATTTAGGGATTAATGACTAAATTTTAAAATTAAAAAGGGAGGGGGGGGGTGATTAGTGAAAACCTCTAGAACATTCCTGCCTCTTTCTTGCCTATAGAAAGAAGGCCTAGTGCCTTGATTTGCAAGTTTTGAACTCTCTAAAAATTCCAAAAGTTACAGACCTCTGAAAATTTCCCAAAAACTTTCCAGCCTTTAATTTTCCCCCAAATCCCTTTCTGAAGTTCTAAATTTCAAAATTAAACTTCAAAATCCAAGGAAGTTCAAAATTCGCATTCCTATAGTTCAAACCTTCTTCTAACTCTTAATTCCCGCCAAAAATCCAAAAACGTACAAAAATCCAGTAGAAAATTCCACAAAAAGATACTGTTACATTGAAATTTAGAGTTCGATTGCAAGTTAGTCTTAATCTGAGTTTCCTAGTGTTTCTAGATTCAATTTCAAAGTTGTTTTGGGTTTAGTCAAGTTACTTTTGGGTGTTGCTAGCTGCTGAAGTCTCAGAAATTTCTTGGTTGAGATCTGTGTTTAGTTTGATTTGTGCAAGTTGAACTGAGGTGTTTATTGGTTGATATTTGTTTAAACTCAATCCTGATTCCTCTGAGGTCACTTTGAGATCAAAATTAATTCAAATCTACTGTTGTTTGTCGCTTATTGTTGCTGCTTGTCTACTGTTGTTTAACTGACCTCTACCTCATCACATTTTGTTCTAATTCCAGGTATATGCTTAATATCCAATGGCCAAGAGCTAAAGCAATTTGTAATTGAAGCTTTGAGTTGAAATGACATGCTGATTTAAGTGCTAGCTCTGTTTAAATTCCTGTTAATCATATGTACTAGAATAAGTAGTTTCTTGTAGTTTTCCTTAGCTTACATATGTTTACTGCTGCTTCTATAGAATAATTCTAAGACGTGTTTGGTCTCATATGTAATTAAGTTGGACAGATTTTGGGACTGCTGAAACTGTGATTGATAATTGTCATCTAGTGTTAATTCTGATTCGATCATTCTGCGAGTATGAAACTGATGTAGAGGTCATAAACGTGCATCTGTGATCAGTGACTAAGTAATCAATACTATTATAAGAAATTAACAGGAGCAATGTTTGTACTATGTAATTCATGAGTCATTATCAAGTTAATTGGTAGGCTTTGTTGTTGCAATTGATAGTTAGCTTATATGTTGTTGTGTGGATCTGTTAACTATTTGAGCTTTAAGCAATTCCAGAATCGATCTGATAGCTGGTGTCATAATTTGAAGTACTACAACTGAATTGAAATCCTAAGTCATTCCAATTAAGCAATCTAATAGCTTCATTCAGAAATCAGTAATTTAGCAATGTTTTATGTCTCATATGATCTGTGCCTCTTTGTGTTTACCAATTTCATGGGCTGACATCGAAGCCCACTGGATAGCGATCCTTCCTGGCAGTCCTAAGATGAGCATATTCACTATTGGGATGATGCTGAAGATCAATGGTCTGGCAGCCTCACGTTACAAGCCTGGGCCAACTTTTCGAAGCCCAAACATGCTGGAGGCTAAAATTCCCTTAAGTTCATTAAGCCAATTTGTAAAACTAGGTTCTCGAGTTAAGTAGCGGGTTCAAATTATGAGGTCTATCCCTTTTGTTTGAATCCGGCCTTGAACTTGATGCCCGAATGTCATAACATTAATTAATTAGTACCCGTTAGAGACAAAATAAATAGAAAAATGATAGGATGCTTTTAGGTCGGCTTTTAAGTAATAAAAGGGAGATGAGCCTCGCCAAACCAAGTGCATAAATTGCGGGGCCCTCCCTAAATATTAATTTTAAAATTCTTAGAATTCGAGGCGTGCCATTTAGCAAATTTCCATGGCCCTCGCAAAGTTAATAACACGTTAGTCGCTTTAGGCGCGCTTTTTAATAATTTTATCTTCCTAAATACGGGTGTGCATTTCATGCAACCCAAATCCAAATCCCAAAAGCTGAATAAAATGTGTCGAGGATCCGGGTGCATTTCATGTGACGTGATCCAAAAATACATTTTAAACGACGTTCACTTTCTTACAAAATTTTAATTGGAAGCGGTGAGTAATTCTAAAATTGCACTATAGGATAACATATATAAAAAATCAGATTTTTAGCCATTTATGATAATTTAAGCGACCGTGCTAGAACCAAGGGATCCGGGGGTGCCTAACACCTTCCCTCGGGTCAACAGAATTCCTTATTCAGAATTTCTGGTTCGCGGACTCCAATTGGGAAGTCGAATTTTTCTCGTTTTGGGATTCAAATTAAATAAGTGGCTTGGAACACCAAAAGCCAATCCTATCCCAAGTGGCGACTCTAAAAATAAATAAATAATCTCATTTCGAATAATATCACTTTCAATGGAAAAACTCCCTTATACATTTATCCTTCGGGATAGGTGTGTAAAAAAGGAGGTGTGACAGCTCTGGCGACTCTGCCGGGGACACGAACCCAGAATTTTGATTCAGGGTCCAAGAATTCGAGCTTAGTATAATTGTTATATTTGGCTTTATCTGATTTTTCTACATGTTCCATGCTATATGTGCTAAACGTTTTACCCCTTTGATATTTGTTGAATTGTATATAAACTGTCGCGAATCCCTTCCTCTTTCTGAGTCTTCTACATCATGGAGAAGGGTGCACTTCGT
>MU779832.1:0-22173 GCA_026770625.1 Nicotiana glauca | reverse complement strand
GCTGGCATCACATCAATACTTCACCAGATCAAGAGGCAGCATAGAAATGTCTACAGATATGACTCTGCCTGCAATTCCCATATCTGAAGACAGCCCCATTTCGGGGGTCCCGGCCTCTGAGTCCCTTACAGCTGAAGAAAATCGGGTATTGCGCCTGCGACTCATGGAAATGTGGGATGCTTGGAACAATGGAAAGTAACCCCCAAGCACCATCCCGGATTCCCGAAGCTATTTCCTAGATCTAGAGGTGCTACTACTGTCCCCATCAGCCACCCAAACACTCATTTTGGGCAACCTACCATAACTGCTCACTTCCTAGGAACACCTTCTGAGGTTGGCCCCCAGGTGTTCCCATCCGGAGCTGCTCCCAACATCTTCATGGCTCCACCCTGCTCCGCAACCACACAACCATCACTACCCAAGCATGCTTTCGATCCCTCGGTTTTCACATTCCAAAATCCCATTTTTCAGGCTGACCCTCCTCATTATACTCAATATACCTACTCTCAGCAGCCACCATATGAGCTTACACCAGGGCAGGACAAAAGCCCCAGAGCAGGATGAGATGGCAAAGAGAATGAGAAGCCTCGAGCAGAGCTTAAAAAATATGCAAGGCTTGAGCGGGCAAAAGAGTGTCTCCTATACATACCTATGTATATTCCCGCATGTACACTTGCCGTCGGGGTTCAAAACACCAAAATTTGAGAAGTATGACGGGCACGGTGACCCCATTGCTCACTTGAAGAAGTATTGCAATCAGTTACGGGGAGCCGATGGCAAAGAAGAATTGTTGATGGCATATTTCGGGGAAAGCTTAATTGGCATCGCTTCAGAGTGGTAGATGGATCAGGATGTCTCACGTTGGCATATTTGGGATGATCTCGCCCGAGACTTTGTTCGACAATTTCAGTATAACATAGACATTGCGCCAGACAGGAACTCCTTGGCGAATCTAAAGAAAAAGCCCTCAGAAAGTTTTCGCGAGTATGCAATTAAGTGGCGCGAATAGGCGTCAAGAGTGAAGCCTTCGATGGATGAGGTAGAGATGGTCACTATTTTCCTGCAGGCCCAGGAAGCAGAATACTTTCAAAATATGATGTCCGCCATGGGTAAGCCTTTCGCAGAAGCAATAAAAATCGGAGAAATGGTAGAGAATGGGCTAAAAACGGACAGAATCTTGAGCCAGTCGACCATAAGAGCAAACTCCCAAGCCATTCAATGTGGGTCTGGAGGAATAGCCAAAGGCAAAAAGAAAGAAGAAACAGTTATGGCAGCATCGGGAGGAAGAAGATATCGGGCTCCAAGACCCGTATTCTCTGAAAGAACCCCTCAACACTACTACTCTCACATAGATATGGCGTATGCTCCTCTACCTTATGCGGTCGTGAATGCTCAACCTTTCGGCCGACTGCAACCACAAGCCAACCGAAATTCACCTCCATTCCAAAGAAACCAGCCTCCTTACCAGAACCAATATAATCCCCGACCACCACAAAATAACTTCCGCCCTCGGGAACCGCCTAGACGACCAAATTTTACACCAATTGGTGAACCCTACTCCAGTTTGTTCTCGAAGCTCGTCCAGATGAATCTGCTGCAGCCTATCCCCCAAAACAGGCAGAACCCGGAATCTCCAGCCTATCAACGGGGTGTCCGATGTGCCTATCATTCAGGAGCTGAAGGGCATAGTACTGACAACTGCTGGACATTGAAGAAAGATGTGGAAGATTTGATTGAACAAGGAAAAATAGTGTTGAGGGATGAAGAAGCCCCGAATGTGACCAACAACTCGTTGCCCACTCACAATAATAGCCCGGTAATCGGCATGATTTGTGAAGACAGGAAATTTAATCCAGCCCTGAAAGCCGTAATTGCTATTATTGATGCGGAAAGGAAGCCCAGGGCAGCCCCGAAATAGGAAAAAGGGGAGAAGAAGAATAAAATTGTCAAAACTGAGCCTGAAAAGAAAATTGAGACAAAAGCAGAGTCGGTGCCTCCTAAATACGGGGTTCTTTATATTTCTTGAGGTTGCCAAGAGAAATCACTAGTTGTGAGTACTCCGAGGAAGTTTGAAGTGAAGAAGGAGACACAAATGTATGTACCGAAAGGGGCTTATGTGGTACAGGGGACAATTAAACCGCCTCGGCTGAGTGAGCCAGTGGTTATTGGACGCGTACCACAGAAGCCAATGACTGACCCCTCTACAGTGCCATGGAACTACAAACAAACAATGGTTATATACAAAGGCAAGGAAATTTCGGGAGAACTTCCAGGAACAGTTCCTGTTGAAATATACTGGAGGTAAATAGCGTCACACGAAATAGCTTCCCATCTAAGAAGCCGGTAAGCGCTGAAGAAGCAGATGCCTTCTTCCAGAAAATGAAGATGCCTGATTATGAAACAATGGATCAATTGAGGAAGTGTCCTGAGCAAGTGTCACTGTTGTCATTGGTGACCAAATCCGCCGAACATCAGAAGATCCTTATGAAAACCTTGAATGAGGCGTATGTGCCAGTTGAAACGTCAGTCGAACAGCTTGAAAGAATGGCAGAAAGATTCTTCGCCGTCAACCAACTCTCTTTCAATAAAAACGATTTGCCTCCAGAGGGAGCTGCCCACAACAAAGCCTTGCACCTGACTGTCAAATGTGAAGGTTACTATGTCAAGCGAGTCATGGTGGATGGAGGCTCAGGGGTTTACATCTTCCCACTCTCCACGTTGCAAAGGATGGAAATCGGGACGGGAAGGATTCGTCCGAATAATGTTTGTGTGAGAGCTTTTGATGGTGTTAAGAGGGATACCATCGGTGAAATTGATTTGATATTGACCATAGGCCCGGTGGACTTCGAGGTAACCTTCCAGGTGTTGGACATGGATACATCTTACAATTTCCTTCTAGGAAGACCTTGGATCCATGCTGCAGGAGCTGTGCCCCTCCATCCTCCACCAGATGGTAAAATTTGAGTATGAAGATCAGAAGATTGTGGTCCACGGAGAAGATGAGCAGTCCATTTATCGTGACTCATCTATCCCATGTTTGGAGACAAAGGAAGGAAGTGAGCATATTGTTTATCAAGCCTTCAAAGTTGTGGTGGTTGACCAGTATGAGAAAGGACAGTCGTGCCCCCAGCCTTTCCTATCTAATGCTTCAATCATGGTGGCCAAAGAAATGATTAGACATGGTTTCAGACCAGGAAAAGGGTTGGGAAAAGCTTTGCAAGGAATATCCGAGCCGGTAACTCTACCCACAACAGAAAAGTATTTCGGGATAGGTTTCCATCCTACCCCAGACGATGAGAAATGGGCTGAGGAAATAAAGAAGGAAGGATGGGTCTTGCCACAACCATTGTCGCATCTCTGTGATACTTTTGTCAAGCCTAATTATGCAGAAGAAGACGACGATGAGGTGTTCACGGCTGAGGAAATAGAAGATATCTGTGGA
The DNA here is from genome assembly GCA_026770625.1 of Nicotiana glauca. Taxonomy (NCBI): domain Eukaryota; kingdom Viridiplantae; phylum Streptophyta; class Magnoliopsida; order Solanales; family Solanaceae; genus Nicotiana; species Nicotiana glauca. The sequence continues at coordinate 18,731 of MU779832.1, read as the reverse complement.
GCTATGAGGCAAATGCTTTATGAAACCAACATGGTTCAGCTAGGGGAAGGGACTAGCACCGCTGAGGTGCTCTACATGGAACCAGATGCTAAACTCCAAAACTGGAAGGCTACGCCCTTCCCGATCAGATGGGAGTCCCGGTAGAGTAGCCCTGTCACCTTTTCTGCATCTCGAGTTATTTCAGGGTGTAACTCGGATGTTTCTTTTAGTTTCTTGTCTTTAAACTCCTGAATGTAAACCCTGTTATCTTTCCAAATTCCAAGAAATGAAATCAATATTTCATCGTCCATTTTTCTCTTTATTCTTTCTGATTTTGGTTATTTTTCCCTTTTCATCTTTTCTTTTCAGTAATAATAATGCGGCTTTAAATAACATGACATGCTTGCGGACTTCATGCCCAGACTCAAGCACGTTGTCTAATTGTGAAATAATGAATCAAGAACCGGAATATGATGAAGAAGAGGCTTTTAGGGAAATAAATCGAGAATTGGAACAATTTGAGAACAAACCTAAGCCAAATCTGAATGACACTGAACCGGTTAATTTGGAAACTGTCGAAGAAATAAGGGAAACCAAAATAAGCATTCACACAGATGATAAAACCCGAGATACAATAATCCAAATCCTGTTTGAATTTAAAGATGTGTTTGCTTGGTCATATGACGACATGCCAGGACTGAGTATGGATCTAGTGGTGCACAAATTGCCAATTTACCCCGATTGTCCTCCAGTACAACAAAAGCAAAGAAAGTTTAAAACTAATATCAGTGATAAGATCAAAGAAGAAATCACAAAACAGCTGAAGGCGGGGGTAATCCGAGTGGTCCGATATACTACATGGCTAGCCAATGTGGTTCCAATGCCAAAGAAGGACGGTAAAACCCGGGTGTGTGTGGACTACCGAGATTTGAATAGGGCAAGTCCCAAAGACAATTTCCCTTTGCCTAACATCCACATCCTTGTTGATAACTGTGCTAAACATGAAATACAGTCCTTCGTGGATTGTTACGCAGGATATTATCAGGTGTTTATGGATGAAGAAGATGCCGAAAAGACAGCTTTCACTATACCCTGGGGTACCTACTGTTATCGGGTCATGCCATTTGGGCTGAAGAATGCCGGGGCAACCTACATGATAGCCATGACTGCCATTTTCCATAATATGATGCACCAGGAGATAGAGGTGTATGTGGATGATGTAATCATTAAGTCCCGAACTCAGAGTGACCACGTTCGAGATTTGAGAAAGTTCTTTGAACGGCTGCACAAGTATGATTTGAAGCTGAATCCGGCCAAATGAGCCTTTAGAGTCCCATCAGGCAAGCTCCTGGATTTCATAGTCATCAGGAGAGGTATCGAGTTAGATCCATCAAAGATAAAGGCCATTCGAGATTTACCTCCTCCGAAAACTAAGAAGGATGTGATGAGCTTATTGAGTAGGTTAAACTATATCAGTCGGTTCATCACTCAACTGACTACCACATGTGAGCCCATATTCAAACTATTGAAGAAAGATGCGGCAATCAAATGGACGTCTGAATGTCAAGAGGCCTTCGACAAGATCAAGGAATATTTGTCAAATCCTCCAGTATTGGTCCCACCGGAGCTGGGGAGACCTCTCTTCTTGTATCTGACAGTTTTGGAAAATTCGTTTGGCTGTGTCCTCGGGCAACATGATATAACAGGCAAGAAAGAGCAGGCAATTTACTATCTGAGCAAGAAATTCACAAGCTACGAGGCCAAATATACTTTGTTGGAGAGAACATGTTGTGCTCTGACGTAGGTCGCTCAAAAGTTGAGACACTATCTTCAAGCCCACACTACCTATATCATAACCATGTTGGATCCTTTGAAGTACATATTCCAGAAATCGATGCCCACTGGGAGACTGGCAAAATGGAAAATCTTGCTCACTAAATTTGACATAGTCTACGTCACTCGCACGGCAATGAAGGCTCAGGCGTTGGCAGATCATTTGGCTGAAAACCCGGTTGACGAGGAATACCAACCATTGAGCACATATTTCCCAGATGAGGAGGTAAATTCAGTAGAAGCCATCTCTGAGGACACTCGTGCTTGGAAAATGTTCTTTGACGGAGCAGTAAATGCAATAGGTGTAGGTATTGGGGCAATCTTGATATCACCCAATGGTCAGCACTACCTAGCTACAACTAGGCTCCGATTCTTCTGCACAAACAATATGGCTGAGTATGAAGCCTGCATCATGGGCATGAATATGGCAATTGACCAAGATGTTGAAGATTTATTGATCATGGGGCACTCTGATTTGATTATCCGGCAAGCCCGGGGAGAGTGGGAGACTCGAGATGTTAAGCTCATTCTTTATCGGCAACATGTGGAAGATCTCACCAAGCGCTTCAAGTAGATAGAGTTCATGTATATCCCTCGGTGTCACAATGAACTAGCTGATGCACTCGCCACTCTAGCTTCAATGCTGCCTTACCCAAGCAATGGCCATATTGACCCTCTGGAGATTCAAATCAAAGAAAAGCATGGGTATTGTAATGCGGTCGAGGCGGAACCCAGCATTCAGCCTTGGTATCATGATATCAAAAGATTTCTGAAAACATAAGAATACCCCGAGCAAGCCACTGGAGATCAAAAGAGAACCATTAAGCGAGTGGTTTCTTCTTAAGCGGTGATGTCTTGTACAAAAGAACCTCAGACCTCAATTTATTAAGATATGTTGACGCCGAGGAGGCCGAAAGAATTATGCATGAAGTACACGCTGGAGTATGCGGACCTCATATGAATGGTTATGTGTTGGCAAAGAAAATTCAGCGAGCGGGGTATTACTGGATAACCATGGAAAATGATTGCTTCAGCTTTGTTCGGAAATGCCATCAATGTCAGGTGCACGGTGATTTGATTCATGCACCTCCAATAGAGCTTCATCCGATGTCAGCACCTTGGCCATTTGTTGCTTGGGGTATGGATGTCATTGGGCCAATTGAGCTGAAAGCTTCAAATGGACATAGATTCATATTGGTTGCAATCGATTACTTCACAAAACGGGTTGAGGCCATCACTCTTAAGTCAGTTACCAAGAAGGCTGTGGTAGACTTCGTGCACTCCAATCTTATTTGCCGCTTTGGCATTCCTGCAACTATCATTACCGATAATGCTGCAAACTTGAACAGCCGTCTGATGGGAGAGATATGTGAACAATTCAAGATAACGCATAGAAACTCTACCCCTTATCGGCCAAAAGCCAACGGTGCTGTTGAAGCAACAAATAAGAACATCAAGAAGATTTTGAGAAAGATGATTCAAAGCTCCAGGCAATGGCATGAAAAGATGCCTTTTGCATTACTCGGGTATCGTACTACAATGCGTACATCAATCGGAGCGACCCCGTACTTGTTGGTTTACGGAACTGAAGTTGTCATACCCGCAGAAGTAGAAATCCCTTCGCTTCGCACAATTGTTAAAGCAGAAATTGAGGATTGTGAGTGGGTTAAAACCCGGTTGGAGCAGTTGTCATTAATTGATGGAAAACGGATGGCGCAGTTTGTCACGGGCAGTTGTACCAACAAAGAATGACCCACACCTATAACAAGAAAGTGCATCCCAGGAATTTTAAAGTGGGACAACTTGTGTTGAGACGCATTATCCCTCATCACCCGGAAGCAAAAGGAAAGTTTTCTCCTAATTGGAAAGGTCCATACATAATCTGGAAGATATTGCCAAGAGGAGCACTGTATCTGGGAGACGTCGAAGGAAGTGATCCTGAAACAGCAGTCAATGCAGATGCAGTCAAAAGGTATTATGTCTAAGCCTCCTGGTTTGATGGCTTTTGTGTAATTGAGATGACGAACGCTTTCCTTCCCGCTACCCCAAACACTATCAATCCTTAGTAAACCCTTCGAGTCGGTTCCGTTTCTTTGGCTACCCTCTTTGGAACCCGAAAGTACAAAAAAAAAAGAAAATAAAAAAAGGAAAAGGAAAAGAAAAAGAAAATAAGAGAAAAACAAAAACAAAAACAAAAACAAAAATTATTACCCTAAACTACGTTTGACTTGATTTCGAAATGATACGTAGACAGCCTCTCGCTGAGGTTCAATCACACCAAAACAGAAATCCCAATTTCCCCAAAATATGAAACTGGGGCAAATGATATAATGGTTCGGCCATGAATCCGCCGAAATGGTTCCAAAGTTGTAGTTCCGTCCAAAATCCTTTTTATCCCAAAGACCTCGTCCAAGTCCTTCCGATTAATTGGAAAAGGCAGGGAAGTGGAAAATGTCATTGTTGGAATCTGATACAATTCAAATTGAGAGAAATAAAATGAGAGAGTCTTATCGGTAAAAACCTTCGGGCACCATAAGGCGATGGTGAGTAGAGAAAATGAAAATGAGAGAGTCCGCTAGTGAAAACTCTCAAAGAGCACTATCGGGCGATGGTGAGAAGAGAAATAAGAGAGGCCGATTGGTGAAAACCCGCAAAGGGCGTTGTCGGCCGAAAAGAAGACATCTCATCACTAAAAGAGTCCTGGCAAGATTCCCTGGTTTGAAATATGGATCAGCGGGTGCACGAGAAGCTGGAAAGTTTGTGTGGGTCGGGCGTCCAGTCCAAGAAACATGTCATGTTCGTTTGAAGCCAGCATACACCCCAGATAAGTCCTTCTTTTCCCCCGAAAGGGACGCTTCTTTTTAAGCTCATCTGTTTGGCTTTTGTATATTTCTTCTTTGAATCCCTTTCGGTTTAACTCTAATTCTGGAGTTACTGCAAAGAAAAGGTGGCAGGATTGGTTCTATAAGGCTCCGCCTAGCAAAAGTCGGAGAAAATACCCAGCCTCAGCGGGTGCGTCAGTCCAATCCCGATTGACCACGGTGGTTGATGCTTTCGAAGCAAAGACATTGGAAAAGAAAGAAAGTCAAAGGCAAAGGTCCTAAGAGCAGAATAAAGTGAAAAGGCAAGAGCCCACACGGTCGAGTCATAATAAAACCCTGAAAGTTGAACTCGGTCGGTTTGAAAAGAGATTCACCCTCAAGGCCAACAAGCAGCAAAGTTCTTAACGGAAATGGGGCCGGGATCAAGCAATTAGGATGATCAAGGCCACAAAACCAACCACCATTTCAAACTAACAAATTGTTCTTTGTTGAAAACAGGTTTAATTCAAACAACCATGCAAGAAGCAGGTGCAACCCAAAAGGAAAAGGAATGCGCAAACGCTGAAACAGCCTTGCAGCAGGGAATTGACCAAAAAAGAAGTTTCTCCCCAAATCCTTTCATGGGTTTTGCTAAATAAAAAGGAAAATATTAAATAAAAAAAAAGAAGAAAAGAAATGAAAATAGAAACAAATCATGGTAGCAAGGAGCTTTTTCTTTCCAAATCCCGGCCAAAAAATCGAGGATCTCCCTGGCATAACCCAAGGAGCTTTTTCTTTCCAAATCCCGGCCAAAAAATCGAGGATCTCCCTGGCATAACCCAAGGAGCTTTTTCTTTCCAAATCCCGGCAAAAAACCTGAGGATCTCCCTAGCATAACCCAAGGAGCTTTTGCTTTCCAAATCCCGGCCAAAAAATCGAGGATCTCCCTGGCATAACCCAAGGAGCCTTTTCTTTCCAAATCTCGGCCAAAAAACTGAGGACCTCCCTGGCATAACCCAAGGAGCTTTTTCTTTCCGAATCCCAGCCAAAATCGAGGATCTCTCTAGCATAACCCAAAGAGTTTTTTCTTTTCAAATCCCGGCCAAAAAATTAAGGATCTCTCTGGCATAACCCAAGGAGCTTTTTCTTTTCAAATCTCGTCCAAAAAATCGAGGATCTCCCTGGCATAACCCAAGGAGCTTTTTCTTTCCAAATCCCGGCCAAAAAATCGAGGATCTCCCTGGCATAACCCAAGGAGCTTTTTCTTTCTAAATTCCGGCAAAACCCGAGGATCTTTTTTCTACCCGAGACCCTTTTTCTTTTTCTGGTATAACCCGATTATTTTCCAGCATAACCTGGATTCATTCACAAGAATACACAATTCTAATTTGACTGCTTAGATATGTGTCACAACTAACTCACGAAATTTTTCTAGTGAAAACTGGGGCAGAAAAATTTCGTTCGTTTGTTTGTTTTGTTATCTTAAGCAGGTCAATCTCAAGACACAAGGTGCGAGATGACCGATGGAATGGGTCTCAATCCAGAATCAAGAAGAGAAGAAAAGAACAAAAAGAAATGAACTCAAATGTGAAGCAAGCAAGGGCGCGGATGGCTCAAAATCTGATTGAAGTCACAAGCTCCGCTGATCCTGTTTCGACCCAATGCTGCATGAAGGAGTAAATACCTACAACTTGCGAGCATCAAGATTCAGATCGAAGTCCACAGCAGAATCAGCTAAGACTCAAGATCAAATTTCAAGAGAATTATAGATAGGAATCTTGTAACTCATAGTTGATAGGTATAGCTAGCTTAGTTTTGATTTTACTTTTGGTGTAATAAGGAGTTCAGCAAGCAGTAGCAGCAGCAACAACAGTAAAATTCACAGCTCCTGGTAGTCCCAGCTACCAAACCTTCCAGAACTACACTGACCTGATTCCTTTATAGCCAATGATATGTAGGCAACCTTTGAAGCAGGGTTCGGTCAGACGGTTTTCAAAATGCTTCCCATTGAGTGCTGAGTAGGAAAAAATCCTTCATGGTGCTCATTTATCTTTGTCCGAAAACCCTTCGTATCTTCGTGCAAAGAGGGGCAGCTGGGAGTACGTGATTTTTGCCACGCTTAAACTACTCCTACAAAATTCCTTAGAATTAGGATTTTTCTTTATTATTTGAATTTTTAGGAGTTAAATTACATGATTTTGTATCTTGTTTGCATTTTTGTGTGCATTTTACTTGATATGATTCTAAAAATACAAAATAGTATGCATTTTAATATTACAAAATAAGGAAAATAACAAAAAATGGTCCTTTGCATTTTCACTTTTAATTTTTAGAATTTGTCTTAGGTTTCCCTTTAAATTAGAAATTAGTTAATTTTGGAATTTTAGTTAGTTAATTTTAGAGTCAATTTGGGTCTTTTTATTTTTATCTTACAATTAATAAAATTAGAAAATTCAAATAAATAAATAAATAAATAAATAAAATTAGAATACAAAAGAAAAGAAGGAAAAATAAACCAATGAAATAAAGAGGGTTAAATAGGCTGGCCATGTTTGGGCTATTTTCATAAAAAAAAAATCCCAGCCCAAAACCCCCAAAATAGGACCAACCGACCAGGCCCAATCCCAAAAATACCCGGTCCAAATCCTTACCCCCTTAAACGACGTCGTTTATAGCCAATTAATCTAGACCGTTCATCTCCCACCATCCAACGGCCCATAATTGATTCGTGTTTTAAATATAATTGTCCAAAAATTTGTGAAACCCTAAAGACATATCTTTCTTCCTCGTACCCCCCATGTAACACCACCGTCTCCGCCACCCTCCGCCCTCCGCCGCCGGCAGCGAAGCTCAAAATCACCCCAAAATTACCTCATCTCCTCTTCTCACTCCCCTCTTCCCAAATCCACCCTCAGTTTGCTTCAAATCCCAACCAAACGCCCTAAATCTACAAAACCCTAAGTTACATCTCCGCCGCACACGGCGACGCCGGCTTCAAGCGACTCTAAAATAACACCACAGCATCCCCTAACCTTCCTCATTCCTAATATCCAACCAAATTTCTTCGAACATCACTAGAACGGCTCGAATTTTAAATCATAGAGCCGACAGAACCCTAGAAATTCATTTTTGCTCGATTTCTTGGGTCTGGTATTGGATTCGAGTCACGAAACAACATTTTCGTTTGTTCTTTGAGAAGAACAAATGCTTAACATTGTTCTGAGGCTCGAATCGAGTTTCCAGTCCCGTTCGACCTTGCATAGGTAAGTTTCTCCTATTTCTTTAATTAGTTTAAATATAGTTTTCTTTCGTTTCTGATTAATTCGTTCATGTTGCTTTATTTTTGTTTTTTCTGGTTTTCCTCTTTATTTTTTCCTTTTTCTGGCAGTAATCAGTACTTTAGGTCTGGCAATTTAGTTAGTTTAAATTTTTCTTTGATTCCTCCTCTGCTAGTCAATAGTAATTTGTCAGTTTTGCTGTGTTTGAATTCTTTATCATTAAATTCAAGATTCGAGCATGTTCAGTGTTATAGGGTTTAGCTTAAGCTTTTGCTAGTTTGAATAATTTTCTTCATGCTAATTGATACTGTTCTAGTTTTCATGTGTGATTTAATTCTGTTTTGTTTGATTTTGTGGTTGGTTCAATTAGTCGACCAATTTTGTTTACTGCAATTTGATTTTAGATTTAATTTCATGATTAGCTAAATCTGTCCAGTTAGTTTGATTTTAGGGTATGTTTGATTGTAAATAATTGGTTCTAGCCTTGATTGATTAACCATAGTTAAGTAGGCTGTTTGGTTATAGCTGATAGTTTAACAAGTGTTAGTAATTTCAGGGGGTAATCAGGGGTAGTTTAGGCATTGGAAATGGCTCAGTTTGTTAAGGCTAAGCAATTTCAGAATAGAAATAAGGGTAGTATAGGTATTCCATAGGTAGAAAACAAAGCTAGAATATCCTAGGTCCTTCTAGAAAGAGGCCTTAGTGTAAGTTTCTGCATTTTTAATGCAGTAACTTGGGCAACAAGCCACAAATTTAGGGATTAATGATTAAATTTTAAAATAAAAAGGGGGGGGGGGGAATTAGTGAAAACCTCTAGAACATTCCTGCCTCTTCCTTGCCTATAAAAAGCAGGCCTAGTGCCTCAGAAAATTCCCAAAGTTACAGACCTCTGAAAATTTTCCAAAAACTTTCCAGTCTTTAATTTTTTCCTAAATCCCTTTCTGAAGTTCTGAATTTCAAAATTACACTTCAAAATCCAAGGAAGTTCAAAATCCGCATTCCTATAGTTCAAACCTTCTTCTAGCTCTTAATTCCTGCCAAAAATCCAAAAACGTACAAAAATCCAGTAGAAAATTCCACAAAAAGATACTGTTACATTGAAGTTTGGAGTTTGATTGCAAGTTAGTCTTAATCCGAGTTTCCTAGTGTTTCTAGATTCAATTTCAAAGTTGTTTTGGGTTTAGTCAAGTTACTTTTGGGTGTTGCTAGCTGCTGAAGTCTCAGAAATTTCCTGGTTGAGATCTGTGTTTAGTTTGATTTGTGCAAATTGAACTGAGGTGTTTATTGGTTGATATTTGTTTAAACTCAATCCTGATTCCTCTGAGGTCACTTTGAGATCAAAATTAATTCAAATCCGTTGTTGTTTGTCGCTTATTATTTTTGCTTTTCTACTGCTGTTTAATTGACCTCTACCTCATCACATTTTGTTCTAATTCCAGGTATATGCTTAATCTCCAATGGCCAAGAGTTAAAGCAGTTTGTAATTGAAGTTTTGAGTTGAAATGACATGCTGATTTAAGTGCCAGCTCTGTTTAAATTCCTGTTATTCATATGTACTAGAATAAGTAGTTTCCTGTAGTTTTCCTTAGCTTACATATTTTTACTGCTGCTTCTATAGAATAATTCTCAGACGTGTTTGGTCTCATATGTAATTAAGCTGGACAGATTTTAGGACTGTTGAAACTGTGATTGATAATTGTCATCTAGTGTTAATTCTGATTCGATCATTCTTCGAGTATGAAACTAATGTAGAGGTCATAAATGTGCATCTGTGATCAGTGACTAAGTAATCAATACTATAATAAGAAATTAACAGGAGCAATGTTTGTAGTATGTAATTCAGGAGTCATTATCAAGTTAATTGGTAGGCTTTGTTGTTGCAATTGATAGTTAGCTTATATGTTATTGTATGGATCTGTTAACTATTTGAGCTTTAAGCAATTCCAGAATCGATCTGATAGCTGGTGTCATAATTTGAAGTACTACAACTGAACTGAAATCCTAAGTCATTCCAATTAAGCAATCTAATAGCTTCATTCAGAAATCAGTAATTTAGCAATGTTTTATGTCTCATATTATCTGTGCCTCTTTGTGTTTACCAATTTCATGGGCTGACATCGAAGCCCACTGGATAGCGATCCTTCTTGGCAATCCTAAGATGAGCATATTCACTATTGGGCTGATGCTGAAGCCCAATGGTCTGGCAACCTCACGTTACAAGCATGGGCCAACTTTTCGAAGCCCAAACATGCTGGAGGCTAAAATTTCCTTAAGTTCATTAAGACCAATTTGTAAAACTGGGTTCTCGAGTTAAGTAGCGGGTTCAAATTATGAGGTCTATCCCTTTTGTTTGAATCCGGCTTTGAACTTGAGGCCCGAATGTCACAACATTAATTAATTAGTACCCGTTAGAGACAAAATAAATAGAAAAATGATAGGATGCTTTTAGGTCGGCTTTTAAGTAATAAAAGGGAGATGAGCCTCGCCAAACCAAGTGCATAAATTGCGGGGCCCTCCATAAATATTAATTTTAAAATCCTTAGAATTCGAGGCGTGCCATTTAGCAAATTTCCATGGCCCTCGCAAAGTTAATAACACGTTAGTCGCTTTAGGCGCGCTTTTTAATAATTTTATCTTCCTAAATACGGGTGTGCATTTCATGTAACCCAAATCTAAATCCCAAAATGCTGAATAAAATGTGTCGAGGATCCGGGTGCATTTCATGTGACGTGATCCAAAAACACGTTTTAAATGACGTTCACTTTCTTAAAAATTTTTACTTGAAAGCGGTGAGTAATTCTAAAATTACACTATAGGATAACATATATAAAAAATAAGATTTTTAGCCATTTATGATAATTTAAGCAACCGTGCTAGAACCATGGGATCCGGGGGTGCCTAACACCTTTCCTCGGGTCAACAGAATTCCTTATTCAGAATTTCTGGTTTGCAGACTCCAATTGGGAAGTCGAATTTTTCCTCGATTTGGGATTCAAATTAAACAGGTGACTTGGGACACCAAAAGCCAATCATATCCCAAGTGGCGACTCTAAAAATAAATAAATAATCTCATTTTAAATAATGTCACTTTAAATGGAAAAACTCCCTTATACATTTATCTTTCGGGGTAGGTGTGTAAAAAAGGAGGTGTTACAATGGACGGGTATACTTTGCTAGCTCTAGTAGTTTCAGTATATTATGCTGGAGTAATTTTCGGATTTTGAACAGTATTTTCGCTCAGATTTATTTTTACATGAAAAGTGACTAAATTCCGGTAACTTTTGAAACTATAGCTATTTTTGAATGACCACTTGTAAATCTGGCTGTTTTTGAATTTCTCCGTCCAACTTTAATTTTTAAGTCCAAAACTTCATTATGCAAAATGATAACTTTACTATTGACTTTAAACTCCAAAGTTCAATGATGCAAAATGATAATGTTGTTTCGTTGTATAACAGTGTCGTGGGCCTTTCTAGTCCAACTATCCATAACATCATTAACAGGCCCAATAAGCTTGGAGGCATTAAATTCTCAGAAAACTACCCTCTATAGCCCCTCAAAACTTTAATAGCCCATGTTTTGACTCACTTTCAAAAAATGGCCTTTCGGCCCAAACATATTGCATATAGTAGCCGAACGGAATGAGTATTACAACACAAGTGCATGTAGCTCAGTGGATAAGGAGCCTGTTTCCTAAGCTGACGGTCGCAGGTTCGAACCCTACCTAGCACAATGGAGAAAATCTTTTTTGCAATGTATAAATATTGTATCCTAAGTTCAATAGTATATCATTAGTGTATATTGAGCCTATCTCAACTGTGCTTGTGTATCTAAAGTGTATATATTTGTGTACCCCAAATATTTTTGTATCGTGAATGTATAATCTGTCTAAAAAATATATCAAAATTGTATATAATGTGTATTTTCTAATATTTTGGAGTGTATCATGTATTTTTGTATAGTGACAGTCTATTTTTGTATATATTTTGTATAGTGACAATCTATTTATATATAAATTGTATAGTGACAGTCTGTTTTGTATATATTTTGTATACTGACACTCTATTTTGTATATAAATTATATAATGAGAGTCTATTTTGTATATAAATTGTATAGTGATAGTCTATTTTGTATAATTTTTGTATAATAACAGTATGTTTAGTAGATAATTTAACTTTATGCATAATCATCTCCTCTGTTCTTCCTCTCATTGAGAAACCATCCACCAACGTCCAAGGCCTCACAGTCGCCGAAAATGGTAACAAGATCGCTAGAGTTTTAAACTTTTAGCCAAAGATCTTCGAAATATTATCTATATATTCACAGATACTATAAGAGAAAATCACAGAAGAAGACAAGGTTGAGCCTTATGCTACACCACTGCCGAAATAAGAAGATCTGGACTTTTACCCGTCGCCACAAAACTCAAAATCAGACTATTAAAAAAGAAATTCCACTACTGCTCTTAGTGGTGTCATTGATTCTGCAAAAAATAATAAGGAGAAATCAAAATGAATTAAAAGCTTACTCTGAGTAAAGAAGCAGAAGTGTGTGTGTGTGTGTGTGTGTATATATATATCATGAAAATTGAGATCGAATAGTTTAGGTGTGTAAGTTTGAAAATTTTCAAATTATTTTGAACTATTAAGCAACTATGCCCAGCTGAAATGGATAGGACATATGCATATTAGGGTCAAGTGAAAAGTCGAAGTGGTATAAATTCACACCACATTCACTAGCAGAACATCGTGTTGGATAATTTAAAAAGGATGAAATTCTTAAGAATCTGAACAATGTCACCCTTCGACCTTGAAGTTCGACTTGTAAATTAGCAATTTTCCTTTGAACAACAGTGAATTCCTTCAAGACCTTTATCAAATCATCACCAGTGGTGGTGAGTAAGTTATGGATCTCTTTTGCTTTCTGTAAAATTGAGATCTAAACCCAATAAAAAAGAAAAACCAAAAGAGGAGGCTTTTGCTTTCTGCAACAAGAAAAAATTGAGATCTAAACCCAATAAAAAAGAAGAACCAAAAGAGGAGGCTTTTGCTTTCTGCAACAAGAAAAAATTGAGATCTAAACAATAAAAAAGAACCAAAAGAGAAGGCACAACCGGAAAAGAGAAAGAAAAAAAAAATAAAGGAAAAATTGTTGTTTGATGATTGAGCGAGAGGAGCAGTCATGGTCATAGTTTCCGGCTAGCACTTATTTTATTTTTAGGCTATGATTTGTATGTATCAATTTGTGGGCTACTGATTGAAATTTGTTTTGCCCGATGGGCTATAAATGAAGTTTGCTCTTAAATTCAAGGGAGAATGACAAAAATAGGAGGCTAATCGAAGTTTGGAAAAACTGCCCCATGCCATAATTTTTCTCAAGCAGAATTTTAAAGCACTCAACAATTGTGGTAGTCATCAGGATTTTGTCATAAATTCAGACGAATCACCAGAATTTTCAGCCACAAATTCTGGTAAGCGTAATTTAAAATTCTGCCACGTGATAATTTTCCTAATTTTTTTAAACGAGATCAAAAAATAAATAGTGATGAGATTTTGAGTCAAAAAGCTTAATTAACAATGTAAACTTAGTAGTTAAGAATTGTTCTATACACTATCATTAGTTCTCACTGGTTGGAAGGGTGTCTTCTAGAGTTTTAGCCTTTTAGGTGTGCTTCCTCATTCGTACTCTTTTTCAATATCTATGAAAATTTATTAGCATCGAATGTTTATATTCAATCATTTCATTTTATTTTGGTTAACTTAAAAATCAGGTGAGAAAGTAAACCAATTAATCATGATTAATTTAAAAACATATATCATACCTCTATTGGTTGGTATAAATATTTGTTGCGGGTAATTTTATTTTATTTTTTTCTAAAAAAGTGCAATGGATCATTTAGACTTCAATATAAATTATGTGAAAGAAGTAAAGTTAATGAGATCGCAACATATTGTTTTCTTGCTACTTGAAAGTTTTGGTACGCAGTAATGGGGCGAAATTTAAAAATAGGCAGATTTACAGGTAGTAATTGAAAAAGAGTCACAGTTTCAAAAGTAATTGAAATTTAGTCGTTTTTCATGTGAAGATAAATATGAACGAAAACATTGATCAAAATCCGAAAAACATTCCAGTATAATATACTGGAGTTCAATTTTTTCACATATGAACTTCCAGTATAATATATTGGAGTTTTAGCATAATATGCTTGAAGTTCATACACATGTACTGCAATCTCCAAATATTATGCTGGAATTTTCCGTGTGCTGGAGTTCCAACATAATATGCTGAAAGTTCATTCACAAGCGCACCAATCTCCGGTTTATTATGCTGGAACTTTCCGTGTTGCAGCAAAATAGTGGCTATTTTCTATGACTTTGCAAATACTGATTATTTTTCAACTATCAATCCGAAAACTGACTAGTTCGTGTTATTTTCGCGCGGTAATGTGATACTGATCCATTATACCATGTCAATATTGATTTACAACACTTCCAACCGAGAGGTTGTGAGTTCGAGTCTCCCCAAGAGCAATATGGAAAGTTCTTGGAGGGAAGGATGTTGGGGGTCTATTTGAAAACAGCCTCTCTACCCCCAGGGTAGAGGTAAGGTCTGCGTACACATTATCCTCCCCAGACCCAATTAAGTGAGATTATACTGGGTTGTTGTTGTTGTTGTTAATTGTTGTCGTTAGATATAAAGTACTAAAAATAGTAAGATGTTGGCTTTAATGCACAACTTGCTAATTTGGCAAGTTCAGAGGTTGATATTTTTATTTTTAGGAAATAAAAGTACTGGAATTTCTAGCTAGACTAATTCAATGCTAATAATTCTAAGTTAAGCAAATGGCAGTGAAGTTCTTACGTGTCAATAAACACAATAACATTAACACCTGTTTACTTATTGAGGCGTTTTCGTGTGTGTGTATATATATATATATATATATATATTACCAAATATGTTCATAATTTGCTTATTATCCTTCAAGTTAATAATATTTTTACCTTATATACAATACATTAAATAAGGAATCACTGTACCTTTATGATTCCTTATTTTGCGCGCTAAAAAAGGGGGAATTAAATATTTTCCAGATCTTCCCCAACGCAAATCACGCACATTCTATAATTATCGTCGGCTTCACTCTGATCTTCCACAATGCAGAACAAGATTTTTCATACTCTATTTTTGCAATACACTCTGTTTCCAGAAATTCTCTCTACATCTCTCTCTATTTCTCAATCGCAAATTTCAGTAATACAAAATAAATGAAAAGAGAGCAGCAATCCCACCATTGACAACCACTAAAAAGCTTGAAAGCTTTGAATTTAAATTTGGATTTTCAAAAATCATTATTTATTTGAATTGGGTATTGTTGAAAATATTCGGGAATATGATTTGGAGTTTATATCTAAATTTTGACGGGTTTTGGTGAAAATTAGACTTGGTTTTGACTGAATTTCAGATTGAAACTCGAAGAAGAAGAAGAAGAAGAAGAAGAAGAAGAAGACATATTGCAGAAATTGTAGATAAATTGTAGATTATTTGTATTCTGATTGTAGAGGCTTTATTTTCTGTTTTCACAAATAAAAACTTCTACAAATCTTCTATAAATCTTCTGAAAAAATGCAATTATGTCAAAAATCTTAATTATGCTACAATTGAATGGGAATTGGTATATAAAAATCCAATGTACCTAGTTTGTAGATATTTTGTAGATAAATTTTAGATTATTTGTATTCTAGTTGTAGATGCTTTGTTTTCTGTTTTCACAAATCCAAAACGACTAAAACTTCTACAAAATCTTCTGCAAAAAACGCAATTATGTCGAAAATACCAATTAAGCTACAATTGAATGTGAATTGGGATATTAAAATTCAATGTACCCAGTTTGTAGATATTTTGTAGATAAATTGTAGATTATTTGTATTCTGATTGTAAATGCTTTATTTTTTGTTTTCACAAATCAAAAACGACTAAAACTTCTACAAATCTTCTGCAAAAAACAGTCTACAATTTAGTATAAATGTAGTAATTATGTAGATACCCTTACAAATAATACTGTTTTATACATACTTAAATTGATTTGTTGTATAATTGTGGAATTTTTGTAGAAAATATACTGAAAGATATGTTCTTTCAGTATATATCTAGCATATTCTCTGTTGCTAATTGATTCTGTTGTCATCTTATCTCTATCTGGAATGGTTCTGATGGATGTTTGAATTGGGAAATGTTAAGGTAAGATTTCCAGTTAATATTACCGAACATTCCCAAGAAATGAAGTATTTATTCACCAAAAGTTGCTACTGATTTTCCATCACAACTAATAGCATCATCTGGAATATATGGAAGAACCAAAAGCAATATTTTGGATTAGGCTTCAACGATAAACTTATAGCTGGTACCTTGCATCGAAGAATGAATATTGGAGGAATCTGCATACAAGAATGCCTGGATTAAACACTTCAAATTTTGTTCTCATATAAAACAAAGAAGAGTTTTCAGATTCCTTTAATTATGGAGTAAAAAACGTACAATTAATTATACTCTTAATTAATTATGGTAAAGAATTGATAATTTGATATACTAAGTGCAATTAAGTCAAACATTAAACATTGAGGGTAATAATGTTTCCTATGTGGTATAGGAATGTAAAAATTCCTTATTCTTATTCTGCAACCTAGTACCACATCCTTTTTTTTCCTGATATACATTTTTACTACTAAAAAGTTAAAAAAAAATAATAATATGATCTTTGATGTTTGGTGTTTTACCCCCGTATAGTTAACGATATATTTATTTCAGATTTTTACTAGAATAATGTGGAGTCAAATATGATTGTCAATAGGAAATGAATGGGTATATATAGTATTTTCTTCAAGTAATTGTTAAGAATTTGTCCTGATTTTCTTATCTTATTTTGATTTATTTTTTTAATTGAAGGAAGAGTAGAATATTAACCATAATTATTTATTTTTGGAAAAGGGTTCAAAATGCCCCTAAATTATTGGAAAAGGTTTAAAAATACCCTTCATTCACCTATTGGACTAAAAATACCCCCTCATCCACTTTTTTGGTTTATTTATGCCTTTGACCATTAGGTCAATGCTAAATTAAAAATAATCATTATTCATTTTGTAAAACTTAAAAAAGAAAAGAAAAATATTTACGTTTTTTTAAACTAATGCACCAATAGTCCACTAATTTAGTAAAGTCATTTTTTTCCAGTTTTTACAAACAAATTTTTTTTCCAGTTTTTAAAGCATTTTTTTTGTAAAAACTGAAACAAAAAATGTTTTTAATAAAATATTTTCGTTTTTTATAAAGTGAAAAAAATATTTTCAAAAAATATTTCCGTTTTTGATTTTTTTCAGTTTTTTAAAGCATTTCGTTTTATTTTCGTTTTTTATTTTTTTTTAAAGAAAAAATATTTTCGTTTTTTTAATAAACTGAAGAAAAAAAAGTTCAAAAACGAAAATATTTGTTGAAAATATTTTTTCCAGTTTTTAAAAAACTAAAATATTTCATTAAAAATATTTTTTTTCTTCTGTTTTTGCAATTTTTTTCAGTTTTTATAAAAAAATGCTTTAAAAAAAACTGGAAAAAAATGATTTTTTTGTTGTTGTTGTAAAAACTGAATTATTTTTAATTCAGCATTGAGCTAATGGTCAAAGGGCATAAGTGAACCAAAAATGTGAATGGAGGGGTATTTTTAGCCCAATAGGTAAATGAAGGGTATTTTTAAACCTTTTCCAATAGTTTAGGGGCATTTTGAACCTTTTTCCATTTTATTTTTTCTAAAAGAAAGTATAGATTCTCTTCTATAGTTGACAGATCTCTTTCTCGTAGGAAAAGCTTGTGGACCTCTATAAATTGAGGATCTCTCCTTCATACATAACACAATAGAATCCACAATGTAGTCATTATGAGAGTTTTATCTACGGGAGAATTTATTCTCTCATAAGTTTTTTCCTTTTTTATATTAGTAAATCATATATATGTAGGTCACTTGACCGAACCATATTAATATAGTATGCTTATTTAGTATTTTTTTTTTTATGTCTGATTTATCGTCACCAAAATTTGCTTTATTAACTTGCGCATGGCGCCTTGTTATTTTCGATCCCCATATTAATATAGTACCTTCGGAAAACATTTTGAAAGGGTTATTTTTTGAACTTCTTAAGGGATATATACTCTAGTACTAAATCACTTTTAGAATAGAGTATATTAAATAGTTTCAACATATTTACTGATATAGGTCAAAACTTAATTCTCCAACACTTCCAGAAACAAACTTTATAGTAAAATGAATATTTAATTTGCAAAATGACATGTTTTAATTAATTTATTCTGCACTGTATAATATTATTCATCACGTCTAAAAGCTCAAGTTGACAGGCAGTAGAGAGTTTCTAGAGAGAAGAATTTGACGTTTAAATTGGAGAAAATGTATTTAACTGGACTTTAGGAAATTAGGAGAAATTAGACTAGTAACTTTCTCTTTCTTCCATATCTATATCTATATATTTATATTTATATATTATTAAAAGGAGAGGAAAAAATCATCTTCTTAAGCCATGTGGCAGCTTCAGAAAAAGTCACATGGCATAATCTATCTACATATTATTAAAAGGAGAGGAAAAAGTCCTCTCCTTAAGCCATGTGGCAGCTTCAGAAAAAGCCGCATGGCATAATTAATTATTAAATTAGTTATTTAGTTAATAATTAGTCATTGGTTATTCTTTTTGAATTTAAATATATCTAAAAAATAAAAATAATTTTAAAAAAACTACCATATATATGAATATATATATATATATATATATATATATATAT
>MU779831.1:61673-84062 GCA_026770625.1 Nicotiana glauca | reverse complement strand
TAACCAAAATCAGTACAAATATATCATAATATGCTAATGGGACAATACCCAATCGAAAACAATCGAAATATAACAAAAATCTCGAAACTAGCAAAACCCGAGCCCCGAGCCCGCTTCTCGAAGAATTATGAAGTTAACATCCACGGATTCCTTATCTCGCCACGAGTCCGTACATACCAAGAACACCCAAATCAGACCACAAATGGCCCCTCAAATCCCAAATTTAGTGCTTTTTTCTCCAAGCCCTAATTTCTTAGAATTTTGCTATATTTTCATGAATTCCATGGATGATTCTTTAATAAAAATATGTATTTAATTCATAAGACTTACCTCCAATCGATTCCCGATCGAAACCTTCTTACTTCCCCTCCAAATGCTCCCAAGATGCTCAAAAATTGTGAGAAATGGGGTTTGGTTTGCGGATAAAATATTTTTAAGCATTCTGCCCCAGGTGAGAAATAACCCTATGCGATCGCATCACTAACACTGCGATCGTATAGCACAAAACTCCAGCCTCCCCAATTTCTCTTATGCGATCGCACTAACATCCCCGCGTTCGCATAGAACAAAACACCTGCGGAAACCCAAGGCTAGAAGCTACATAAGGTTTCTTTCGCAATTTTCAGCTCTATTTCACCATTTTTAACCGGGATTGAAGCTTTTTGGGAGATTTCTGAGAGAGAATTCAAGGGAGCTTCGAGGAGGTAAGATTTTTTGAACCAAAACTCGTTTATATGGTATTATTTCACTGATTTAATAAGGAATGTATGGAAAATGGTGGTTAAAATTGGGGGTTTAGGGTTTGAAATTGGAGACTTTGATTTAGGAATTTGAGGGGATGTTTGTGGTCAGATTTTTATGTTTTTGGTATGCATGAACTCGTGAGAGCATAAGGATTCTAGTTTTTTGAATTTTATCCGATTTCGAGACGTGGGTCCAGGGGACTTTTTGGCGATTTTCTTAATTTCGCGTGCTTGCTTTGAGTTTATTAGTTGAATTGGCTACTTAAAGTTACATTTATATTATGCAATTAATTTTAATAGATTTGGGCCATTTGGAGTCGAGTACTCGTGTAAAGAACGTGATTTCGAGTTGATTGAGCTTGTTCGAGGTAAGTGGCTTGCCTAACCTTGTGTGGGGGAACTCCCCTTAAGATTTGGTATTATTGATATATGACTGCCGTGTACATGAGGTGACGAGTGCGTACATGTGCTAATTGTTGAAAAATCCTGTTTTCATTAAGTAGGTATAATTATGTTTTTCTTCCTTGTTGTACACTACTTACAATTAAAGCCTACTGCCTAGTTTAGGGAATCATGCCTAAGTGACCTAATTATTCTACTTGCTTAAATTGTTTACCTGAATTCTGTGCAGCATGTTAGGATAGAAATATCTGTGTTTGCTTGGTACAAAATTGGATAAAATTTGATATTCTTCGTGATAGTGTTATGTGTTTACTTTGGGACTACGAGCGATATTCAGGGAGATCCCCCCTTGCTTGTTTATTTGGGACTACAGATTTGTATTCCAGGAGATCCCTCTACAAATTTATATTGGGGCTACGGGATAGCACCCGGTGGATTTCCCCCCATGCTATATTTACATTTGGGACTGCAGATTGGCATTTCGGGATATCCCTTTTGCATTATGAACTGTACTACAGGACGATATCCCGGGAGATCCTTCGTGTATTTACATTTGGGACTACAGGACGATATCCTGGGAAATCCCCTGTTGTCATCTCTGTATGGAGTTACATTCCTTCAGTGATTCTTCCTTCCATTATAGTTGTTATTATATTTATTTTTCCTATCTCATTTCATATTGTTTTATCTTATGCCGTATATATGTATATAACCAGTAGAGCCCTGACCTTCCTCATCACTAATCAATCGAGGTTAGGCTTGGCACTTACTGGATACCGCCGTGGTATACTCATGCCCTTTCCTGCACATGTTTTTCGTGTGCAGATCCAGGTTTTTCAGCTTAGCCATACCGTCAGTGAGGCGACACAATCTTTAGAGACTTCGAGGTATATCTGTCGCATCTGCAGACCAAGGAGTCCCTCTCTATTCCCTCTTTTAGCTATAAATATTCTGTATTTTCTTTTGACTAGACATTCTGGAGTTAGAGCACTATGTAGTATTCTCAGCTTGTGATTTCATGAGATTCTGGGTTTTGGGAGTTGATTCAATTTTCGAGAGTATGTATTGGTATATGCCAAGCGGTATCTTATACGTTTTATTATTATTATTTATCCTCAGTCTTACCTAGTCGTAGGGACTAGGTGCCGTCACGACAGCTCACGGATGTCGAACTTGGATCGTGACAAGTTGGTATCAGAGCTCTAGGTTCATCGGAGTCATGAATCACAAGCCGATTTATTAGAGTCTCGCGGATCGGTATAGAGACGTCTGTACTTATCTACGAGAGGCTATGTAATTGTTAATAAAAATTCCACTTCATTTGATTTCCTTGTCGTGCGAGATTTTTGCTATTGTAATTTTAAACCTCTATCTTCTATTCTCTCACAGATGGTGAGGACATGTGCTACCGGAGTGACTAGACACCCGCGCCCCCTGCGAGAGCCGTAAGAGGTCGGGGCCAGGGTAGAGGTCGAGGGCGCGCACGTGGTGCAGCCAGAGCACCCATGCGAGCTGTTACCGTGGAGCCACCAACAGCTCCAGCTGGAGCACAGGAGCCTGATACGCCCACTGCCACTATTATTCTAGCTCTCTAGGAGACTCTTACACAATTCATGAGTATGTACACCACTCTAGCTCAGGCAGGGTTGCTTCCCTTTGCTGCAGCCAACATCCCAAGCCGGGGGAGGAGCCCAGACTTCTGCCGCCCGCACTCCTGAGCAGCGAGTGCATGTTGAGTAGGTCCTAGAGATTATACCGCCACAACCTGTAGCCCCAGTTAAGCCCGGGGAGAGGGTAGTAGCTTTAGAGGAGGAGAATAAGAGGCTTGAGAGGTTTAAGAAGTACCAGCCTCCTACACTCAGTGGTCTATCATCAGATGATGCTCTAGGATTTCTAGAGGAGTGCTACCGTATCCTCCGTACCATGGGTATATCAGGATCGAGTGGCGTTTCTTTCACCGCCTTCCAGCTTCGAGGAGCCACCTCTCAGTGGTGGCATACTTATGAGTTAGAAAGTCCAGATAAGGCAGCTTCCCTGACTTGGACTCAGTTTTCAGATATGTTTCTGAGAGAGTATGTTTCTCAGAGCCTCAGGGATGCATGGTGCGCATAATTTGAGCATTTGCGCCAGGGTACTATGACTGTCTCAGAGTATGCTATCCGTTTCACCCACTTGTCTAGGCATGCACTAGCTTTTGGTTTCCACAGTTTGTGAGAGAGTTTGCCAGTTTATTGAGGGGCTCATTCCCAACATCAAGTCTAGCATGGCTTGGGAGTTAGAGATGGATATTCCTTATCAGCAAGTGGTGAGCATTGCTAGGAAAGTAGAGCGTACGCATGCTCGGGACAGACAAGAGAGGGAGGCCAAGAGGTCTCGAGAGTCGGTCCATTATTTTGGTGCCTGTGCCCCAGCTGCAGCTCGTCATGGTAGGGGTTATATGAGTCGCCCCGTTCACTCAGCTCTTCCAGCAGCCAGTGGTATTCCAGCTCCTCCTAGACCTGATGAGCCTTATTGTGCGCCTCCAATATCTAGTGCGCCTCCTACACGAGGTTCTTTCAGTGGCTAGTCACCACCGCCATGTCATCCCAAAGCTTGTTTTTAGTATGGTGACACACGCCATATGGTGAGGGATTGTCCCAGACTTAGGAGGGGTGCACCTCCACAGACTTCTTAGCCATAACGTGCCCCGCAAAGTTCCCAAGCTATGGTTATAGAACCAGTTGCTACCATACCTGCCCTGCCAGCTAGGGGTGGAGGTCGGGGAGGTAGAGTTCGCCCTAGAGGGGGAGTGCAGGCCAGATACTATGCCCTTCCTGCCCGTACTAAGGCTGTCATCTCCGATTCTATCATCACAAGTATTATCCTGGTCTGTCATAGAGATGCACCGGTATTATTTGATCCAGGATCCACTTATTCTTATGTGTCCTCTTATTTTGCCCTGTATTTGGGCGTATCTCGGGATTCCTTGAGTTCTCCTATTTATGTTTCTACTCCTGTTGGAGATTCTCTTATTGTGGATCGCGTTTATCGGTTGTGTTTGATTGCTCTTAGTGGTTTTGAGACCAGAGCCAATTTATTACTGCTCAGTATGGTATATTTTGATGTTATCTTGGGCATGGACTGGTTGTCACCCCATTATGCTATTCTTGATTGTCACACGAAAATCGTGACACTAGCTATGCCAGGTGTACTGCTAGTAATGTGGAGGGGTACCTTAGATCATACTTCTATTAGAGTTATTTCATTCCTTGCGGCTCAGTGCATGGTTGAGAAAGGGTGTGAGGCATATCTAGCTTATGTGAGAGATGTCAGTATTGATACCCCTACAGTTGATTCAGTCCCAGTATTACAGGAGTTCTCAGATGTGTTTCTAGATGATCTTCCGGGCATGCCGCCTAATAGAGATATTGATTTTGGCATTGATCTGTTGCCGGGCGCTCAGCCCATTTCTATTCCTCGGTACCGTATAGCTCCTCCTGAGTTGAAGGAGTTGAAGGAGTTGAAGGAGCAGTTACAAGAATTGCTTGATAAGGGTTTTATTCAGCCCAGTGTATCACCTTGGGGTGCTCCTGTCTTGTTTGTGAAGAAGAAGGATGGTTCTATGCGTGTGTGCTTTGATTATCACCAGTTGAACAAGGTTACAATGAAGAACTATTATCCTTTGCCTCGTATTGATGACCTGTTTGATCAATTATAGGGTGCTTGTGTTTTTTCTAAGATTAATTTGCATTCAGGCTATCATCAGTTGAAGATACGGGAGCCAGATATCTCGGAGACTGCCTTCAGGACTCGGTATGGTCATTACGAGTTCCTTGTTATGTCATTTGAGCTGACCAATGCCCCAACAGCCTTCATGCATTTGATGCACATTGTATTCCGACCATATCTTACTCATTCATCATTATCTTTATTGATGACATGCTGGTATACTCTCAGAGTCGGGAAGATCATGAGTAGCACCTGAGGACAGTGCTTCAGACTTTGAGAGAAAAGAAGTTATATGCAAAGTTCTCAAAATGTGAGTTTTGGTTGGATTTTGTGGCATTCTTGGGTCACATAGTATTGAGTGATGGGATAAAGGTGGATCCGAAGAAAGTGGAAGCATAGCAGAGTTGGCCTAGACCATCCTTAGCTACAGAGATTCGTAGTTTTCTTAGCTTGGTTGGTTATTACCGTCGATTTGTTGAGGGATTTTCATCCATTGCAGCATCTATGAACATGCTAACCTAGAAAGGTGCTCCGTTCCAGTGGATGGAAGAGTGTGAAGAGAGCTTCCAGAAGCTCAAGACAGCTTTGACTACAGCTCCAGTTCTGATATTACCTACCGATTTGGGGTCTTATACTATCTATTATGATGCCTCAAGGATTGACCTTGGAGCGATATTTATGTGGGACGGTAGGGTGATTGCCTACGCGTCCAAACAGTTGAAAGTACATGAGAAGAATTATCATGTCCCTGATCTCGAGTTAGCTGCTATTGTTCACGTCTTGAAGATCTGGCGTTATTATTTTTACGGGGTGCCTTGTGAGATTTATACTAATCACCGAAGTTTGTAGCATCTGTTTAAGTAGAAGGACCTTAATTTGCGTGAGTTTGCAGTATCTGTTCAAGTAGAAGGACCTTAATTTGTGCCAGAGGAGGTGGTTAAAGCTGTAGAAGGACTATGATATCACTATCTTGTATCACCCGGTCAAGGCCAATGTAGTGGCCATGCTTTGAGTCGCCGAGCGGAGAGTTTTGGGAGTTTGGCTTATCTACCAAAAGCAGAGAGGCCCATGGTGATAGATGTTCAGGCCTTAGCCACCCAGTTTGTGAGATTGGACCTTTCAGAGTCCAGTCGGGTCCTTGCTTGTGTGGTCTCTCGGTCTTCCTTATTTGATCATATCTGGGAGCGTCAGTTTGATGACCCTCGTTTGCTTGTCCTCAAGGACAAGGTTCTACGAGGTGATGCCAGAGATGTGACCGTTGGTGATGACGGGGTATTAAGGATGCAGGGTCAGATTTGTGTACCTAATGATAGGCTTTGGGAGTTAATTCTAGAGGAGGCCCATAGTTCGTGGTATTCCATCCATCCGGGTGCCGCAAAGATGTACCAAGACTTGAGACAGCTCTATTGGTGGAGGAGGATGAAGAAGGATATTGTTGGGTTTGTCGCACAGTGTCTCAATTGTCAGCAGGTAAAGTATGAGCACCAGAGACCGGGTGGTTTGCTTCAGCAGATAGAGATTCCGGAGTGGAAGTGGGAGCGGATCACCATGGACTTCGTAGTTGGACTCCCACAGACTTTAAGGAAATTCAATGCCATTTGGATGATTGTGGATCGACTGACCAAGTCCGCACACTTCATTCCTACGTGTACCACCTATTCTTCGGAGTGGTTGACAGAGATTTCTATCCGAGAGATTATTCATCTGCATGTTATTCCAGTTTCCATCATTTCTAACAGAGGTACTCAGTTCACATCACGGTTCTGGAGGGCCGTACAACATGAGTTGGGCACTCGGGAGGAGTTGAGCACATCATTTCACCCCCAAATAGATGGACAGTCCGAGGGCACTATTCAGATTCTTGAGGATATACTCCGTGCATGTGTGATGGAGTTTGGAGAATCTTGGGATTAGTTCTTGCCACTGACTTAGCTTGCCTATAACAATAGTTACCAGTCCAGCATTATGATGGCACCGTATGAGGTCTTGTATGGTAGGCGGCGTAGATTCCAGGTGGGTTGGTTCGATTTGGTCGAGGATAGATTATTGGGCACAGACTTGGTTCAGGATGCTTTGGAGAAGGTTAAGGTGATTCAGGATAGACTCCATACAGCCCAGTCCAGACAAAAGAGTTATGCGGACCGGAAGGTTCGTGATGTTTCCTACATGGTAGAAGAGCGGGTCTTACTTCGGGTCTAGCCTATGAAAGGCGTCATGAGATTTGGTAATAAAGGGAAATTGAGTCCAAATTTCATTGGTCCTTTTGAGATATTGCTACGTGTTGGGGAGGTTGCTTATGAGCTTGCCTTACCTCCTAGCTTGGCAGGAATTCATCTAGTATTTCATGTTTCGATGCTCCAGAGGTATCATGGTGATCCGTGCACGTGTTGGATTTTAGTTCAGTCCAGTTAGACAAGGATCTATCTTATATTGAAGAGCCAGTGGCGATATTGGATAGGCAGGTTCGGAAGCTGAGGTCAAAGAATATTGCATCAGTGAAGGTTTAGTGGCGGGGTTATCCGGTCTAGGAGGCGACTTGGGAGACCGAGCAGGATATGCGCAACCATTACCCTCATCTTTTCACCACTTCAGGTATGTCTCTATGCTTGTTCGAGGATGAATGAATGTTTTGAGAGGGGGAGGATGTAACGACCCGGCCGGTTATTTTATGAATTAATTCCCCAATACCGTATTAACTGCATTCCCCGTGTTTGTTTCTGCTATTGTAAGTTTTCGGGAGGATTCATTTTGAGTCTTAGAGTGTTTTGGGACACTTAGTCCTGTGATGACCCGACCCGTCGTCTCATGCATTACTGCCCCATTTTTCCCCGTTTTATTCTTCTTCATGTTTTATTATCAGTATGTGGTGTGTTAGGGTTGATTTGGATTGCTATTGGTGGAAAATGAGACACTTAGTCCCTTTAAGGAAGGCCTATTTTGGAAAAAGTCAACCGGATGTTGACTTATGAGTTAGAGGGCTCGGATGGGATTTTTGGTAATTTGGTTAGCTTCGGAAGTGATTTGTGACTTAGGAGTGCGATGGGAATTGATTTTGGAGGCCCGGTGTAGAATTAGGCTTGAATTGGCGAAGTTAGTATTTTGGCGAATTCCGGTTGATGGGTGAGAATTTGATTCGAGGATCGGAATGGAATTCCGAGAGTTGCTGTAGTTTCGTCAGGTGATTTTGGATATGTGTGCAAATTTTCAGGTCATTCAGACATCGTTTGGTTTGTTTTTTAATCGAAAGTGCATTTCGGAAGTTCTTGAAGAAATTAGGCTTTGATTTGGTGAAAATTCATGATTTTGATGTTAACGATAGTGTTTTGATGGTTCGAGAAAGTTTGAATAAGGTAATGGATCACGTTTGTGCTTTAGGTTGAGGTCCCGGGGGCCTTGGGGTGAATTCGGGTGGTTAAACGGAGAGTTTGGAGTTTGTTGCATGGTCTGGTTTTGCTGGTTCTGTCATTTCCACATCTGCGGAAAAGGGACCGCATAGGCGGTTCAGCAGATGCGGCATGCAGGTCGCAGAAGCGATTTTGGTATGGGCTGAGAAGGTCCGCAGAAGCAGAACTTGGTCTGCAATAACGGGTCCGCAGGAGCGAAAATCTAACCGTAGAAGCGGTCCTGGGTGAACCGCAGAAGCGGAGTTAGTGTCGCAAAAGCGGAGAGGGGGCTTTTAAGTGTGAACCGCATAAGCAGATTTTTGGCCGCAAAAGCGGTCCGACATAAGCGAAAGCGGGACCGCAGAAGCGAAAAATCGCTGTGGCAGAAAGGTTTATATCATTAATTCATCCGCGAGCTTATGTCATTTTTCCTCCATTGTGGAGCGATTTTGAGAGCCTTGAGGTGATTTTGAAGAGGGATTCAAGGGAGAATGATTAGAGGTAAGTTCCTTGGTCTAATTATTCAAGTTTATGGCAGATTTAACATAGAAATTGGTTGAAATTCATTAAAAAGGGGTAAAGCTAGGGCTTGAATTTTTGATATTCCAAATTGGGATTTTGATAGGTCATTTGAGCTCGGATTTGGGAGTTCTTGGTATGTATGGACTCGTAGCGAGACGAGGAATCCGGTAATGTAAGTTTTGATATTTTTCGAGAAGCGGGCCCGGGGCTCGGGTTAGCTAGTTTCGAGATTTTTTGCTATTTCCCAATTTCTTTCGATTGAGTATTGTCCCCTTAGCATATTGTGATGCATTCGCTATGATTTTGGCTAGATTCGAAGCGCGTGGAGGCCGATTTGGAGGGCAAAGCCATCGCGAGCTAGAGATTTCACCGGTTCGAGGTGAGTAATGCTTGTAAATGCTGTGCTGAGGGTTTGAAACCCCGGACATTCGCATCGTAATGCTATATTGAGGTGTGACACGCACTCCATGACGAGTGCAACATCAGTTACTATTGGGGATTGTGACTTGGTCCATCCCGAGTGATATTCCTACTAGATTGGTGATTGTTACACATACTTTATTGATGATATATGGGATTGTTGCCATGTTTGGGGCCTTGTGCCGACTTGTAGAATCCTTCGGGGATTGATGTTACTGTTTTAGCATATTTGCATATCATTTGGTTTTAGTCCAAAGTTCTAAATACTGTTTATGCAAACTCAGTCATATTTCTATGTTTTGAAAACTCAAATGATATTTTAAATGTTATTTCGGGCTGAGAACTACTGTTTTATAAATGCCCAAGGGGCTTATAATGTTTTCTGGACTGTGCATGGATCGGGCTGCACGTCGCAGTAGTGACTTGAAACAGTGCTAACAATGACACTGTATGATGTGACTTGAAACAGTGGTAACAATGACACTGTATGATGTGACTTGAAACAGTGGTAACAATGACACTGTATGATGTGACTTGAAACAGTGGTAACAATGACACTGTATGATGTGACTTGAAACAGTGTTAACAATGTAATTGTATGATGTAAATTGGTCAGGTAACATTGGCTGACCGTCCAGGTAACATTGACTAACCAGTATATTGCGCTTGGACTATAGGAGCCCCTCCGGAGTTTGTACACACCCCCAGTGAGCGTCGTCGACGATAAATCATATGTATGGTTGGCTCGGGCTGCACGCCGCAGCGGGTACTAGATTGTACCGTCATATGCATTGAATTGCATTCACGCATTTGTTCATTAATTATTGTTTGTGATGTTTTCTTGAGATATTCATCTGCTATACTGGTGCTATCTGATCATTGAGTGTTGGGGCCCGAGTGGCTAACCAGGGACAAGGATATTGCCCGAGGGGCGGATTTCTGTGCATAGTGTCACAAATTTGTTTTGAAAGTATTTTTGGCAATTGTTGAAAAGATCATTTTAAAAAGAGGTTTTAACTGAGCCCAAATATTTTCCAAAGGATTTCACGGTTTTGCTGTTTTTTAAAAAGGGTTGTACTGTTCTATATAACATGACGGAGTGCCTTATGTGATTTCTTGCTTTCAGCTATTATTTACTCTTATTAGTCATTGAGTTGGAGTACTCACTTTACTCCGTGCACCTCGCGTGTAGATGCAGGTACTTGAACACCCGGTAGCGGGTTTTGAGCTGATTGAAGATTTGTTATCATAGCTGAGCCAGGTGACCGCTAGCGTCCGCGGAACCAGATCTTCTCCCTTATTTTATGTTGTTCATGTTACCTTCAGACTTTGTTCCTATTTATAGACTTGTAGTACTTTAGTGAACTCTGTAGTAGCTCATGACTAGTGACACCCCGATGTCGGGTTGTGACGGGATGGTTCCCTATTTTTATCATTGTTTCCCGCGCTTTTGATTATGCTAATCATGTTTTAACCGTATAAATGTTAAATAACTGTTAAAAGGAAGCGTTTGCTTTGTTGGCTGGCCTTGTCTTCACGAGAGGCGCCATCACGACTGGGTTTGGGATTTGGGTCGTGACAAGTTGGTATCAGAACCTAGGTTACTAGGTCTCACGAGTCATGAGCAGGTTTAGTAGAGTCTTTCGGATTGGTACGGAGACGTTTGTATTTATCCTCGAGAGGCTGCAGAACCTTTAGGAAAACTTCACTTTCTTGTAATTCTTATCGTACGTACTTGATTCAGCTTGAGATATGACTCTTGAAATTCCTTCCACACGTCTGTATGCGCACGTGAGCGCTCAGTAATATATGTGCCTTGATGGCTTGTGATTCCCCGATCGAGGGGGCCAGATGTAATCTCCGTGAGTTTGATGTTGGGCTATTCTGGAGGACTTGGGGCCGAATCTTTCCTTATGGCTTGAGCACCAAGGTGCTGATTTTGTGAGATGGTGTTATGAACTTATATGTTCTGTATTGTCCCTAATTGTTGGAATGGCATCT
Organism: Nicotiana glauca; assembly: GCA_026770625.1. Classification (NCBI taxonomy): domain Eukaryota; kingdom Viridiplantae; phylum Streptophyta; class Magnoliopsida; order Solanales; family Solanaceae; genus Nicotiana; species Nicotiana glauca. The sequence goes on along the minus strand of MU779831.1, from coordinate 72,883 downwards.
GGATAGCTACGTAATGAGTTTGTTGGTACTGTGTAATATTTCTATATGACTTGGTAATGACGAAGAAGTCTGTAGGATAGTAGATGGACTGCTAAGTGATTCGATTCCTATTGTGGCTTGATGTGTAGTCCTAATTATGGGTACGTGAAGAATATTTTCATATCTCCTAGTTGATAAGTGAAGTACATTACGTGTGGCGATATGAGTTCAGACTCAGGAAGACTAAATGGCTGTATTATGTGTATGATGGTGGAAGGTGTGTTGAAATACTAAACTAAGGCGAAGCAGGTGGGTTATCTCCTGCGGAGTGCTCTTAATGGGTATGATTCTTATGTATATTGTTAGAAGATCTCATATGTAATTGAAGGGTACGTGTTGTAATTGGGAAAATTGGGTCACTTTAGAGAGTGGATTCAGCTGATATGGGGATGAATGCGAGGTTTGTAGAGGATTTTAGTATCTGAGGATCTGTGTTTTCATAAACTAGTAGATGATTTGAGTTTAATCTCACTATAATATTGTGGCATCATTAGAGTAGAAGTATTATGGGTTATTAAATATGTCCTGATAGATGGCTTCGAGCCAAGTTGGGGAGGTTGCTGTTGATTAGCTGATTGCACGGTTATGTGCTATGTTGGTTCCTTTTTGAGGTATGCTGGCGGATCAGTTCGGGTTGCAGAAATTGAGCTGAGGATGGAACGAGTAAAGCAAAATTTTGATCAAGGTTACGTGGTGCTTCGTAGGTGTGAGAAAATAATAGTGTGTCTTGAGCTGTCGTTGATAAAGAATGCTTAGGGTGAAGAGAAGGAAGCTGTTTGGTTGTATCGGAATGAGATCATGTCCTTCGGGGTCAGAGTGCTAAGGAGGCACAGGTGGTTATGTCTGTTTGATCAGGTAAATTTCGGTTGAATAAGAGTGAATGACTTGCGAGAATGGTTCTAATGGGTTCAAGAGTCCGCGTACGTCAATTGAGGGTTCTAAAGTTGCATATGGGGTTAGGAACTGAGTTTCATTATCAAGACTTGTGGTATTCTATGTTAATTATGGTAATCTATGTATCCGCATCAGGAAAGTAAATGAAACAGAGTTAGATTCACAGAGAGTTCTTCTGGGTAAGTTATTGTGGGATGTGGTATTTCTGGAAACATTTGAGAGAGTAGTCAGCGGGTTGTGGCTCCTATCAGTGTGGTCTTATGCTTGGGTCTCGTGCGGTAAGCCTAGATTGAGGAATTGAGGTACTACGGCAAGGGGAATATCAAGTTGAAGATGAATCAGAAGAAATTTAGATAAATGGAGTAGCTTGATAACTGACCGGATCGGCATAGTAAGGGTATGATTAATTCTTGGTGTGTATTCGAGGTAATGAGTTAGCACATGTAATTTTGTAGCAACGCTCTGGGGTTTTGACGATTTTGATGACTTGCTTAGCGTGATTTCGTTAGAAGGATTCCGTCATGGCAGCTTAGTTTGTGCAAATGAAATTGAGAGAGTTATTGTTGATTGCTGCCGTAGTAGAAGAGGTGCATCTTCTCCGAATATGAGAGGCATAAGATATGTAAGGATTTTCTTCTAGATGAGATCTATGGAAGCTCGTGATTAGACTTATTTTCAATTCAGGTCAGAAAGGAAATTCATAAAGCACTTAGGCAGCGGGTAGCCTTAGATAATCAAGGAAAATGATACGGTTGTTTGAAAGTGATCCGAAGAGAGTATATATTTCAGAGAAAGGGCAATGTGAGTAAGTGATGGCACTTTAATGGCGTTGCGGCACTTTCTTGTTAGATCGATTGGTGATATTCGGGTTGGCTTGGTGGCTCAGGGAGATTTTTGACTATGTATCATGGAATTATTGGATATCTAGCTGTGGCATGTGTTCGGACGGCGAAATTGGGACCAGTATGATGATTCGTGTGCTATGTGGGATTGGAGGCGGAAGTCCTCATACTCGGGCTATTTGCGATGGTGGATCATGTGTATCGGCACCGTGTGGCGAGTATTGGGATTTGGAGGCTCGAGTGAATCTTTTGTTGCTGGTATGTTGGATTTAGGATGTGATGTTAGAGTTCAGGCTGGTTGTCTCAGTGTTAGGTTAATTCTGGACTATTGTGCTATGGGCACATACGGTGCGGCGCTATGGGATTCATAGTGGAAGTTGAGGGGGAAACCTCAGTTGTGCTTGAGTTTTGTAGCTTATAACGCTATATGTAGATATTGTATGCACTTAGTATGCTTACGACCGATACTCGGTACTTTGTTATAATGAGCAAATTTGGCTTGATGTGCATCTCCTTATGTGAGATATATGTGTGGATCGGGTGGCACGCCGCCATGGGTATGTTATATGGATCGGGTTGCACGCCACAACAGTGTGATGATGGGAATAGTTTTCCATATGCTGTCTTGTATGCCTTGTTTCCTGGTTCCAAAGAAAGTCCGTATTGGGTGTTGCTCGGCGAATGGCGCCTCGGTTGTGTCCTTTCAGGATCGTATATTGTATATTACTTGCTTCATTATGGGTGTAATGATTTGTTTGGGTTCTAGATATCACTCGTGCGTGGTTGTCAATTTCGAGTATAGAGACTTGAGGTGCTTCATGCGTAACAATGTTTGGATAAGATCGCGCATTGTAGCGAGGCTACGTGGAGATTAGGCCTTTCGGGGTAGATTCATGTATTCTATTTCTATGATGTGGGACGGGGTCCCAGCCTTGTGTTGTGATGGTACTGAGGAGTCTGAGTTACAGTTCTGTTGTTTAAGCCATTTTTCATAATTTGAGTATGTTCAGACCGCCCTTCTTTAGTGCGTGGATTGTGCCAGTTGTGGCTTAGGCCTGTGTTGAGGCGTCACATCACCAGATGAATACGAACGGATTTGATTTCAGCTTGTTGGCAGGATAATATCGAGGTTCGGCTCGGAGTTTTGCTATGGTAATTGTCGGAGGAGAGGTGGCTTCATAAATGGTTGACCTCAGAAATGGTTTCGGTTTATCGCGTGTTTCAGTATCATTAACAGAATAAGAAAGTGTTGTAATGAGATTTCAGTCGATAAGAGGTTCCTACCGGTATTCACGTGTTGTGGGCAACTGCTATGGATAGAAGTTATCATTTCGAGTGTTTGGGTTATGGGGTATATCACATGATTTCACCTGAGGTTGCAGGTATGAGCTATTACAGATGGTTCGGACTTATTTGGAGCGTAGATGTGAGGTTCTGATCTTGTGTATGATTTCGGAAAGTGCAATGAGGTTCTACAGTTTATGGTCAAGATGGACAGTGAGATTTCAGTTATGTTGTGTCATTGGACTTATGCGAGATAGGGTGACATGGGATCACCCCGGGTATATGCTTGGTAAAGTCATTCAGCCATTAGGTTGCTTCTAGTACAACTCTGGGTACGCTCGAGGACGAGCGTTGGTTTAAGTTGGGGAGGATGTGACGACCCGACCCGTTGTCTCATGCATTACTGCCCCATTTTCCCCCATTTTATGCTTCTTCATGTTTCATTATCAGTATGTGGTGTGTTAGGGTTGATTTGGATTGCTATTGGTGGAAAATGAGACACTTAGTCCCTTTAAGGAAAGCCTATTTGGAAAACGTCAACTGGATGTTGACTTATGAGTCAGAGGGCTTGGATGGGATTTTCGGTAATTTGGTTAGCTTCGGGAAGTGATTTGTGACTTAGGAGTGCGATCGAAATTGATTTTGGAGGCCCGGTGTAGAATTAGGCTTGAATTGGCGAAGTTAGTATTTTGGCGAATTCCGGTTGATGGGTGAGAATTTGATCCGAGGTTCGGAATGGAATTCCGAGAGTTGCTGTAGTTTATTTAGTTTATTTTGGATATGTGTGCAAATTTTTAGGTCATTCGGACATCGTTTGGTTGGGTTTTTGATCTAAAGTGCATTTCAGTTCTTGAAGAACTTAGGCTTTGATTTGGTGAAATTTGATGATTTTGAAGTTAACGATAGTGTTTTGATGGTTCGAGCAAGTTTGAATAAGGTAATAGATCATGTTTGTGCTTTTGGTTGAGGTCCCGGGGGCTCGGGGTGAATTCGGGTGGTTAAACACAGAGTTTGGAGTTTGTTGCATGGTCTGGTTTTGCTGGTTCTGTCATTTCCGCATCTGCGGAAAAGGGACCGCATAGGCGGTTCCGTAGATGCGGCGTGCAGGTCGCAGAAGCAATTTTGGTATGGGTTGAGAAGGTCCGCAGAAGCGGAACTTGGTCCGCATTAGCGGGTCCGCAGGAGCGAAAATCTAACCGTAGAAGCGGTCCTGGGTGGACCGCAGAAGCGGTCCTGGGTGGACCGCAGAAGCGAAGTTAGAGTCGCGAAAGCGGAGAGGGGGCTTTTAAGTGTGAACCGCATAAGCGGATTTTTGGCCGCAGAAGCGGTCCCGCATAAGCGAAAGCGGGACCGAAGAAGCGAAAAATTGCTATGGCAGAAGGGTTTATATCATTAATTCATCCGCGAGCTTATGTCATTTTTCCTCCATTGTGGAGCGATTTTGAGAGCCTTGAGGTGATTTTGAAGAGGGATTCAAGGGAGAATGATTAGAGGTAAGTTCCTTGGTCTAATTATTCAAGTTTATGGCAGATTTAACATAGAAATTGGTTGAAATTCATTAAAAAGGGGTAAAGCTAGGGCTTGAATTTTTGATATTCCAAATTGGGATTTTGATAGGTCATTTGAGCTCGGATTTGGGAGTTCTTGTGTATGGACTCGTGGCGATACGAGGAATCTGGTAATGTAAGTTTTGTAATTTTTCGAGAAGCGGGCCCGGGGCTCGGGTTTAGCTAGTTTTGACATTTTTTGCTATTTCTCGATTTCTTTCGATTAGGTATTGTCCCCTTAGCATATTGTGATGCATTCGCTCTGATTTTGGCTAGATTCGACGAGCGTGGAGGCCGATTTGGAGGGCAAAGGCGTCGCGAGCTAGAGATTTCACCGGTCCGAGGTGAGTAATGCTTGTAAATGCTGTGCTGAGGGTTTGAAACCCCGGACTTTCACATCGTAACGCTATATTAAGGTGTGACATGCACTCCATAACGAGTGCGGGGTCGGTTTCTATTGGGGATTGTGACTTGGTCCATCACGAGTGATATTCCTACTAGATTGGTGATTTATACACATATTTTATTGATGATATATGGGCTTGTTGCCATGTTTGGGGCCTTGTTCCAACTTGTAGAATCCTTCAGGGATTGATGTTACTGTTTTAGCATATTTGCATATCATTTGGTTTCAGTCCAAAGTTTTAAATACTGTTTTTGCAAACTCAGCCATATTTCTAAGTTTTGAAAACTCAAATGATATTTTAAATGTTATTTCGGGCTAAGAACTAGTGTTTTATAAATGTCCAAGGGGCTTATAATGTTTTCTGGACTGTGCATGGATCGGGCTGCGCGCTGCAGCAGTGACTTGAAACAGTGGTAACAATGACACTGTATGATGTGACTTGAAACAGTGGTAACAATGACACTGTATGATGTGACTTGAAACAGTGGTAACAATGACACTGTTTGATGTGACTTGAAACAGTGGTAACAATGACACTGTATGATGTGACATGAAACAGTGGTAACAATGGCACTGTATGATGTAAATTGGTCAGGTAACATTGGCTGACCGGTCAGGTAACATTGACTGACTAGTATATTGTGCTTGGGCTGTAGGAGCCCCTCCGGAGTCTGTACACACCCATAGTGAGCGCCATCGACGATAAATCATATGCATAGTTGGCTCGGGCTACACGCCGCAGCGGGTACTGAATTTTACCGTCATATGCATTGCATTGCATTCACACGTTTGTTCATTAATTGTTGTTTGTGATGTTTTATTGAGATATTCATCTGCTGTACTGGTACTATCTGATCTTTGAGTGCTAGGGCCCGAGTGGCTGACCAGGGACAAGGATATTGCCCGAGGGGCGGATTTCTGTGCATAGTGTCACAAATTTGTTTTGAAAGTATTTTTGGCAATTGTTGAAAAGATCATTTTGGAAAGAGGTTTTAACTGAGCCCAGATATTTTCCAAAGGATTTCACGGTTTTGCTATTTTCTAAAAAGGGTTGTACTGTTCTATATAGCATGATAGAGTGCCTTACGTGATTTCTTGCTTTCAGCAATTATTTACTCTTATTACTCATTGAGTTGGAGTACTCACTTTACTCCCTGCACATCGCGTGCAGATGCAGGTACTTGAACACCCGGTAGCGGGTTTTGAGCTGATTGAAGATTTGTTATCATAGCGGAGCCAGGTGACCGCTAGCATCCGCAGCACCAGATCTTCTCCCTTATTTTATGTTTTTCATGTTACTTTCAGACTTTGTTCCTATTTCTGGACTTGTAGTACTTTAGTGAACTCTGTAGTAGCTCATGACTAATGACACCCCGATGTCGGGCTGTGACATTATGGTTCCCTGTTGTTATCGTTGTTTCCCGCGCTTTTGATTATGCTAATCATGTTTTAGCTTTATAAATATTAAATAACTGTTAAAAGGAAGCGTTTGCTTTGTTGGTTGGCCTTGTCTTCACGAGAGGCGCCATCATGACCGGGTTTGGGATTTGGGTCGTGACAAGTCCCTAAATGAGAGTTTAAACTTTAGTATTTGGACCGTAGTCGGAGCAGTATGAAGACAGCCTTGGAAAGGAATTCCGTCAATTCCGTTAGCTCCATTGGGTGATTTTGGGCTTAGGGGCATGTTCGAATTATGCTTTGGAGGTCCGTAGCTTAATTAGGCTTGAAATGCCAAAAGTCAAATTTTTGAAGTTTTCGGTTCGATAGTGAGATTTTAATATCAGGGTCGGAATAGAATTCCTGAAGTTTAAGTAGGTCCTTTGTGTAATTTGGGACGCGTGTATAAAATTCCAGGTCATTCGGATGAGGTTTGATAGACTTTTTGATCAATTGCGGAATTCGGAAGTTTTGGAATCCTTAGGCTTGAATCCGAGGGTGTTTTGATGATTTGATGTTGTTTTGAGTGTTCCAAAGATTGGTACAAGTTTGAATAGTGGTATATGACTTGTTCGTACTTTGGGTTAAGGTCCTAGGGGCCTTGGGATGATTCCGGATGGTTGACGGGAAGTTGGGAGTTAGAGTGTGCCACTGAAGCTACTGAATTCCTGTCATAACCGCACCTGCGGTTTGGGGATCGCAGGTGGAGAACCGCAGAAGCGTGTGGTCAGTTGCAGATGCGGCCAGATGAGGGAAAGTAAGAAGTCATAGCTGCGGGTGCTTTATCACACCTGCGGGACCGCAGTGCGATCCCAGTGCATTAAGTAAAAATCACATATGCGGTTGGTTAGACTGCATAAGCGGGAAAAGGGCCACAGGTGTGGTAACCCTGGGCCAGAACCTATATAAGATTTCCTTTGCGATTTTCAGCTCTATTTCACCATTTTTATCCGAGATTGAAGCTTTTTGAGAGATTTCTGATAGAGAATTTAAGGGAGCTTTGAGGTGGTAAGATTTTTGGAACCAAAACTCGTTTATATGATGTTATTTCACTGATTTGGCAAAGAATTTGTGGAAAATGGTGGTTAAAATTGGAGGTTTAAGGTTTTAAATTAGAGACTTTGATTTCGAGATTTGAGGGGTTGTTCGTGGTCAGATTTTGATTTATTTGGTATGCATGAACTCGTGAGAGCGTAAGAATTCTAGTTTTGTAAATTTCATTCGATTTCGAGACGTGGGCTCGGGGGACTTTTTGGGCGATTTTCTTAATTTCGCGTGCTAGTTTCTAATTTATTAGTTGAATTAGCTACTTGAAGTTATATTTACATTATGCAACTAATTTGAATAGATTTGGGCCATTTGGAGTCAGGTACTCATGGCAAGAACGTGATTTCGAGTTGATTGAGCTGGTTCGAGATAAGTGGCTTGCCTAACCTTGTGTGGGAGAACTCCCCTTAGGATTTAGTATTGTTAATATATGAATTCCGTGTATGTGAGGTGACGAGTGCGTACATGTGCTAATTGTTGAAAAATACTGTTTTCATTTAGTAGCTATAATTATGTTTTTCTTCCTTGCTGTACACTACTTGCAATTAAAGCCTACTGTCTTGTTTAGGGTAGCATGCCTAAGTGACGTAATTGTTCTATTTGCTTAAATTGTTTACCTAAATTCTGTGCAGCATGTTAGGATAGAAAGATCTGTGTTTCCTTGGTACGAAATTAGATAAAATTGGATATTCTTCGTGATACTGTTGTGTGTTTATTTTGGAACTACGGGCGATATCCCGGGAGATCCCCCCTTGCTTGTTTATTTGGGACTACAGATTGGTATTCTGGGAGATCCCTCTGCACATTTATATTGGGACTACGGGACAGCAACTGGTGGATTCCCCCCCCCCCCCAATACTATATTTACATTTGGGACTATGAATTGGCATTCCGGGAGATCCCCCGTGCATTATGAATTGGACGACGGGACGATATCCCAGGAGATTCTTTGTGCATTTACATTTGGGACTCCAGGATGATATCCTGGGAGATCTCCTGTTGTCATCTCGGTGTGGAGTTACATTCCTTCGATGATTTTTCCTTCCGTTATAGTTGTTATTATCTTTATTTTTCCTGTCTCATTTCATACTGTTTTATTTTATGCCGTATATATGTATATAACAAGTAAAGTCCTGACCTTCCTCGTTACTACTCGACCGAGGTTAGGCTTGGCACTTACTGGGTACGGACATGGTGTACTCATGCCCTTTCATGCACATGTTTTTCATGTGTAGATCCAGGTTCTTCGGGTTAGCCATACCGTCAGTGAGGCGAGGCAATCTTTATAGATTTTGAGGTATATCTGCCGCGTCCGCAGACTGAGGAGTGCCTCTCCATTCCCTCTTTTAGCTTTTGATCTTCTGTATTTTCTTTTGACTAGAATTCTAGAGTTAGAGCACTATGTAGTATTCTCAGCTTGTGATTTCATAAGATTCCGGGTTTTGGGAGTTGATTTAGGTTTTGAGAGTATATATTGGTATATGCCGAGCAACATCTTATACATTTTATTATTATTATTGTTTATCCTCAGTTTTTATTTGTTTCGTATTTCGTTTTTTTCGCAAATTATTAGGCTTACCTAGTCGTAGGGACTAGGTGCCGTCACGACAATTCACGGAGGGCGAACTTGGGTCGTGACACATATTTATTCATGTAAGAAAATATATCATTGTAATATAGTCAAATATTTAGGATGTTTATCCTTTTGATTTACTTATTATAGCTACAAAATATAAACGTACTGAAAATTATTTTCACACAAATTTAAAAGGATATTCTTTTGTTTCAGAAGACGAAAGTTGAATTCGGGGATAAACACATACTTAGAAGCACATTGATCAATATTATAAGTTTCACATGTATGGCTTTATTGCTAAAAGTTCTATATACCATAGGTGTATTGTTACATAATCTATTCAGCGGATCTAAGTTTTCAGTAGCTTGACAAGAATATTTTTCTTCAAAATCAACCTATATGCAATGGAAAATCAATTTTAACTTAGTCTATTATTATTTTTTGTGACACTAATATACGTTAGAAACAATGAACTTGACAACAAACATGTATGGTAGAAGGCCATTTGATATTAAAGTATTTAAGTATTCTTCTTGGTAGTAATTGTTGATATCATCTTCTGCTGAGTCAAAACTGAAAAATATTTTATTTTTACCATAAAACTTAGCAATCAACCTTTTATTTAGTTGATCAACATATTCATTTATGCTAGCTAAGTAGCTCTTTAATTTCTATTATGTAGTTTGCACGAATTGCGTTTTAATCTAATGATGGAAATATTTTCCTTATTAAATGTACTACTACTACTGTTGGGGTTGATAACCAAGTGTTCTAGAAGAACCAAATCATTTTTTATTGGATGCTCTTCTTCGTTTTATATACGAAACAAGAAGTTAGTGAATGTTGGATCTGTTCTTAATTTTATATTTCTTGTCATTGAATAATTTTTATTTGAGACCATAAGTATAATTTTAGCAAGCTAGCTTTTACAGTTTCTTCTTTCGTCAATTTTGGAACCACTGATCGTACTTGGCAGAAATCACCTCCCAAACTATTACTTTTCCACCAAAATGGTTCATTGATATCCAATATATCTACAAAACTCTAGGTGATTGTTTTGATCATTTGACGCTTAGCCAAAAGCGCTTCATTCCATATTATCGCTTTTGATTTCCTCATAATTTAGCACTATTGCTCTGCTTTGATATATTTATGGTGTTAATAATATTATGCCTCTTGATCTGACATTTGCAAGTAATGCATGACATAGAAATATCATTTCGATTCTGCCGGAAGCATCTACAAAGGATAATCCCGCTATACCAGAGTAAATTTTTTATAATATAATCTTGAAAGCTTATTCTTGTTCAGAATTTAGCTTTGATTGTGCTTCTTCAAACACTTGTATGACCTTCTTAGTATTATACTAATCCTTTTAGTTTGTGATCTATTTTTTTAATCTCTAACACTCCTTTTATGAAATAAACTTATGCACCCTAAGTTTTTCTTTTAATTTGAAAAATAATTTTACTCATATGACAAATTTTAAAAATAATTTAATTAGATTCTCTTGATAGATAATTAATTGAAAGATTTGATTATTTGGTTTTAACATAAAAAATAATTTATTTTTTGTTGATTCATATTCTTAATACTAGCTCATCTCATGTTTAAATATACAATCGTAATTATAATTTTCTCCACCTAGAATTTTATTTTCAAAAAGTAAAAAGATCGATCTGAAATTTCACTATTAGATCTTTAGGTTTGTGTCACGACCCAAAATCCACTAAGGGTCGTGGTGGCGCTGGACACCGCTGTCAGGCCAGCCAATTAGATTACCAATTAATTTCCTCTTTTAATGCTTTTGAAAATCTAAGGGTTTTCCTTCTGTTTCACATAAAAATAAGATCATTTCTTGAATTCAAACTTAAATAATACCAATTAGTACAAATCCGTAAAATAAAAACATCCCAGAAACCCGATATCACAAGTGCATGAGCAACTACTGATAAAGACATAAATGCAATACAACATCTGTCCGGAATACAATGGAGAGGAAAGAAATACAGTTACTAGAAGGGACTTTAAATGCTGCGGGCCGCCTTGAATACTGCAGCTCACCTAGTCCCTGAATTGTCCGTGCTGCTACGCCCAGTAGGCCGCTAATATATCATGAACCTGTGCAATAAAAATGC